>MNCI01034785.1:198496-305500 GCA_015680685.1 Gnetum montanum | reverse complement strand
GGGAAGGCTAAAAACCAAAGTGGAAATTTTGTGTTTTCTTCACTAAAATTGGTTTTAGCTAGCTACTAATTTTCTCAACTTGGAAAAATGGGGGAAAAGGTAACTCACGAAAGAGTTGAACCACCCACTTTAGAAACTAGAGAAAATATTTTTGGTAGTAACAAAGAAAAAATTAGGGGAGAGAGATATTAATGCTAGATTTAGAATGTAAAATTCACAGCACATGTTGTGAAAATCCAAAACCTAACCACTTATAACTTCTACACTGTATTTTTTATCATAGGGGGGAAAAGATTAGCATTGATTCTTCAAAGGTTTTGGCTGTAAAAATCAAGAAAAATCTTGTAAAATGGAAAAATAAATAATAGATCTAGTCACAAAAATTAGGTAGATTTTCAGGTCCTCCTTCTAGTACCATGAAAAAATATTGTGACCAAATTCCCTAACTACTAGAAAAAACAAAGGATTCTTGATGCAACAGTTTCCCAACCCTAAATCTCTAAGGTCTTCATGGGAGAAATGGGATTCGAGGTTCCTTGGCTGGTCCAGTAGATCAACCAAGAACTTATGAGATGTGAAACATGGGAATAAAAATAGATCCAAATAATGCATAGAAAATAGATTTATTTTTGAACATAAAACTAAAAACTTAAAACTTTATTGAGAAAGAATAAAGAGTAAGTTATTAACATGTGTACAAATGGTGTCTAGATGAGGAAAAGAGGAGGGGTTTACTTGTGCAAGAGTCTAAAGACCATTTAAGTTGATGGGATCTACTCCATGGTCTAGGTGCTAAGCCACTCCTAATGCCATCAAACCTTCCTTCACTATTGCAACCTCAGATCTACAAGTTGGGTCACTCAAGGCTATAATGCTTCCATACTAAGATTCAAAAGAATGTAAGTATGGGAACTTAGAAGAGCTCTTGAGTGCTTGAAAATGCCCCAAGTGTGGAATTATGAAAAATTGTTTGTATGCAATGGTAAACTTTGCTCAAAAAGTTCTCCACCATGAGAAAAATTGCTTCACTATGAGAAAAATTGCTAGAACCTCTAAATCATGTTTAAGGTTGGCTTTTGTAGGATCTTTGAACCATGGATGGGGCTACAAATTGGTTATGATTTGGCTGAAAAAATGGCTATAAATTGGATGTGAAATGGCTTAAAATGGCTACAAATTTTCTACCAAATTTAGGTGATATGGGTGCCCAAATTTAGGGGGTTATCATTCATAGTAAGTGCTTCCCATGGCCATTCCATTTACTATGAATAGTAACTAGGGCATACCTTCTATTCTAGAGATTAATCTTCCATAGTATGCTCTTCACCATGCTTGTTGAAGTGGCTAGTCAATGTTGAATTGCATGAAGTGATGAATTTTCCCTTTTGTGGCTTTCATACTAGGGGATTGAATTTTACACAATGGGGATGAAGACTCCATGCTAGGGAAAAATTTACATGCTAAGAGGGAAAAAGTTTCTAGGCTAGGAGAAAACTTCCACATTGAGGGGGGAAAGTTTCTAGGGTGTGCATGTGGTCTCCACATTGAAGGAGGAAAGTTTCTAGGGTGTGCATGTGGTCTCCACATTGAAGGGGGAAATTTTCCAAAATCCCCATCCTTCCATGCTATGGATAGGTGAGCTCTACCCCCTACATGTTTTATCAATGTAGAAAAATGTATACCCCCCATAAAACCNCCCTGAAAAAAAAGCCTAAATATAGACACTAGGTGACTTTTCTCACATGGGCAATGAGGATTTGCCCACTTATGAGGCATTTTTCAGCATGTGAAATTGCCCATTGTGGATTACAATTTTCACATTTACAATGAATTTTTACCTTGGGTTTCATGGGGCAAAAGCTACATGATGAATATTGGTTATAACATGCAAAATTTTGTGGTGTTTCAATATGGCCCACCATGGCCTAAAACCAACAAGAGGCATGGCCTAACATGGCCTAAAACTAGTAAAACTTTTATGACCTTTATCACTATTTACAACCTAGTTCACATTCTAGTCACCTAATTAGTTTAATGTTTGTTACATTATGACTACATAAGTTAACCAAAGTATCCTTACAACATGAACAAGAATGAAAATATATCGCATACATGAAATAATATGTATTAAAAAATATAAATGAAATCAAATTTTAAACTAATTAAAATTTGGATGTAGGTAACATAATAGCTAAAGTTACATGGTGTGAGAAACATTTAAATAATACATAAAACAATAAATTTTCTCTCAAAAAATAAAGCCTAACACTCCCCACAATGTTACAATGGCATAACCAACAATAAAAAATAAAGTAGACAAAGATAATAATCAATTAATGATGCTAAGGTGCCACTAGAGGAGGTGAAGGAATACTACCATCATTTCCACTAGGGCCACCAATGTCACCTGCTACCTATACCACAATAATATAAGTGCAATTACTAATCAACGCAACATGAAATCAAATTTAATTAAATTAAACTAAAAGAAAACATACCAAAACAACAAAAAATAGGTAAACTTGGATGGTTTTTAGTACAAAATACTTTGCCAAGAGGCTCTAAAAGTCAACCTCCACATGATGGAGGATTTGGTCCTTGATCATGTGAGCCTAATCCACCTCACTAAGATTAAGATGTGTTAGGTTGTTTCTCTCATCAATCTTGGTCCATGTAGGTGGCTCCCAAAAAAATGTAGTTGTAGTCACCTCCCTAGAAGCAGTAAAGACTTGAGAAGATGGGAAATCAACCATTATTAGAGAGCCTTCAAATAATTTTAAGATGCTTGCTTCTTGAATCCATTTCATGAGTATCTCTAACTTATGTCATTTGGTGGACTTATCTTTGAACCACTTGAGATAGGCTTCACATTCAATCTTATACTTCTTTTTATTATTATTATTATTATTTTGCACAATCCCACTCTAGGACCAAGGCACAATAGTCTCTCCACTTCCTAGACTTATGGGCCAATAGATCCATTTGTAGTTTCTTCTTGGAAACCTCTCTAGCAAGGGAAACCATGCCATGGATGGAATTCTAGTACCATTCCCATTTTATCTTCTTAGTTTGTAAGGAACTCTAGTTGGTCACTTGGGCCTTCATAAATTCCCTACAATCTTTGCGATCTCTATTGGTTCCTATTTTTCCTTTCCAATGCTACAAATCATTCCCAAAGAAACACATTGGAATGTTGGGTTTTCCATAAATTTTTAGTGCATGGAAGTTCACATTTAATGGCACCTTCATACAACTTTCTTGGAACATATCTACATCTGAGGGTAAGCTTGGTCATGCATAAATATCAATGGGGAAATTAGGATCCCATCTAATCCTAGACACTAAAAATAATACAAAAATACATGAAAAAATAATAAATGATATAATAACAAAAAAACAATGAAGAAAAAGATAACTAAAATAATACAACTACAAAAATTATAAAAAACTAAAATTACAAGATAAGCTAAGTTTTCATCAACATCAAGAGCAATATGTTGTAACTAATAGATCATATTCTTAGCCATACCATGCATGAATTCCCCCTTATTAGAAGTGTTCACCCATGGCTTCATGTGAAATGTGGAGGTTGAAGCTTTGGGTTAAGGCTTAGCAACTTGAACAAGCATAATAATCAACCAATGATCAAAACTAAGCTTAACCATAAAACAACAAAACTCAAACTTATGAAACAAAATTAAAATATACCTAGAGTAATATTTAAAATGATAGTCGGAAGTTCACCTAGTTTTGAGGGGTTATATATGACATTAAAATCTTCCAATGCAACATTGGATAACCCTTCATCCTCATGGTGTTGTAGAAGCTTCTCCTCTAGGAATTTTTGCCCCACCTTTTCTATTGTTGCATAGCCCACCAATTCATGTTGTTTACCTAAAAGAACAAGAAAAAAACATAATATAAGTTAGCACATTTTACCTAAGAAAATAAAAGCATAACCACAAAACATAAAAAAATGTAAAACACAAAACAAGTTAAAAAAAAACTAAAATGTACCTACAACCATGTTACATGCTTGGTTGAGCCTAATAACAAACCTCTACTTCAAGGGTTACTCAATCAGTGATGCTAGTTCCTCAACCATAGACCTCTTTAGTTTTTCTCTAGCTATGCCTTCAGCTTCAGCACATAATTTCTTAGTCTTTTTAACATTTTTGTGCTCAACCTAGGGTTGAATCCCTATGTTTTTAGGGGAAGCACAATGCCTACCACTGAGTTTATTAGTGGTAATAGACAATGACTCCCCAACATTCTCTAGTGGATTCTAAAGCTACATATTGCAAAAAAACATGTTTCACCCAAGGCTTGGATAGTTGGGATGGATCTTTACTTACCAATTATCCATCCATCCTCACCACCAAGAACTTCACAAACCTCCTTTGATATGCTACAAAAAATGCATAGTGCATGTGGCATTTCATTATGAGGTTCTTTTGAAGTTTAAGGATCTCCCCATGTAGCCAAAAATTCAAACACGTAGCCTAATTAAATTGAACATCCTCCAAAAGGACCTTGTTCATGGTCCATGCTTGTTCAATGTCTATGATCTTTCCCTATGACAATAACTTATGGAACACGAAAGAGAAGAATAAGGGATATGTCTCTTTAACCTCTAAGACTTGAAACTCATTAAGAGATAATCCCTTGTGACCATGAAAAGTGTTTAACCACTCTTTCACTTCCTCCTGGTGGTCCACCTCTTTCCTTTCTTTGTTAATAATCTTTAACCCCTCACATGGAATGCCAAAGACATCATTGAAAGTGGATTCATTAATGGTCAAGGTGATAGGCATACCATGAACTTGGATGATGAAACTTTTCACTCCTTTGTCAAAGGATTTGATGATGTTTATCATCTTAGCACTAGGGATGGTTGGAGTAGGAGCCATGAAAAGGTCAAGCAAACCTACATCAGTGATGTTTGCTTGGATGTTTCTAGGTGCCCTATTATCCAACCATTGTTGCACTGAATCCACATCATCATGCTTGAGAATAAGAGTCTCCTTATAGAATCTTGAAATGACCAATGTGATGGTGGAGGAGGAAGTAGCCCCTAAAATACAACAAGAGGCCAATTAGCTTAGGAATAGGCACATCGCATAAAACCAAAATATAAGTATAAAAAATCAAAGATAAATCTATTGCCATATTAATAAAACCATTTAAACACTTAAATGCTAAATAACCTCTAACTCTATAACCATGAAAATATTGACATAGAATCAAAATAAAAAGTAACAAAAGAACAAAGAGAAAACAAATTCTTACTTGTCTTCTAAATGAAGGAAATTTAGGAACACTAAAGAGAATACACATATCCATGGTGAAATCAAGGATTTCCCATAAAATATGAGTTCTTCCATTTTCCAAGCACCAGTAGTAGGCTATGGCATAAAGCATGATATATCTACCAAAGTTACCTTTGAGTTGCTCCATCATAGTAAGCCTCACCACTCATCCTTTGGTAAATACGTCCAATGTTGTATGGGCTAAAGGCAAGAGCTAGTCACTCTTGATCAACCCATGGTCATCAACCTTATACCTAAAAGAGTAAAAAAATTAAAAAAACATTAAAAAATAAAAATAGCCTAAGAAAATCAAAAGTACATTAAAAATAACTTAATTTTACACTTACCCCTCCAAATGCTAGATTGTGCTAAGAGGGTTCTAGAATAGTGTGTTAACATAGTGATCAACAAGTAATTTGTTATTAGCATTATATTGGAGGAACTCAGGCATGTCCCAAATCTTGGAGAATTTATGAGTTCCCCCACTATACTTGTTATTGTGTCACTTACTTTCAACACAAGTATCAGGATCATCAACAACGAACTTGATGATCATATGTGTGGAGTTGGATAGTAGGATCTCCATCATTACCAATGCAGTCAAGTGTGACCACACCATCACACTAAAGTTTTGGGGTAGGTGGGCTAAAAATTCCTTTGCCCTAGGCTGAAACCATAAGGAGCCATGCTCTAAGACCATGTCTCGAAGTGGGATGTTGAACCTCAATGTGTGGATGTAGTAGAGTAACCCCACTAGCTCAGTGACAATGACGATTGGTTTTAGGAAGGCCTTGCATACAATAACAATAATAGTTAAAATCATAAATGACCATAACAAAAAAAAATGAACTATTAAAAAATAAAAATTATTACATCCTTATTTCAATGTTCTCACTTAATAAAAATAGAAAAACTCATAATTTTCAACACTTATAATTGAAATAATATGATAACCAAAATTATGACCAGTTTACATATAAAGAAGAAGAAGAAAAAGAACCAAGTAGTCAATCAACAACCAATAGTAATTTCATGGTGAGATATACATAAAAAATATAAAATATTTTTACTAAAACATTAAATTCATGAAAAATATCTTGTACCTACTACAACAATCACAAAATCCTAAAATTCAATTTTAGAAAACTTTTTCTAGAAATCCTAGTCAACAATAAAATTAGTTTTAGTAAAAACTCTAGGGGATTAGTTGAAAATTTTGGAAAAATTCAAATGAATATTTAAGAATAAAATACATGATACGTAAAACCTCAATAACCTTTTAAAATTACCTTGAAATTGCAAAAACAACACCAACACTACCTGTATGGTCAAGGAGGTTTGCAATTTTAACAATCAAAACTGCAAATATACAAGATTGTTTACATAAGAACAGAAATGATAATTTAGAAGTAAATTTTTTCCTAAATCTAGGGACAAAGTATGCATGAAATTCAATAAAATTGGGCATCTACACTACATTCCTAATCCTAGAAAAAAAATTTAACAACAACCCAATCCATAGCCAAATTCAACACAAAGTTGCACAAAGACTTGGAATTATAGAAAAATGGCCATAGTGAATCACTAATATAAAATATGAAAAAATGTCTTAATTTTCCAAAAAAAATTCCAAATCCTCCCTAACATTTTTTAGAATCCCTAGGAACTTAGGACGTTGGATGGAAAAATCCTAAGGGGTAAAACCATGGAAACTGTAGATCACAAAAAAATCATAGAAAATCAACCATAGATTTTAATTTAGAGAATTCCACAACCACTTGAACTATTTAAAAATAAAATAAAAAAATAAAACTTGAAAAGACAAAAATTGTTAGCTAGTTTTGTAGAAACAATTAGGAAATTAACATAAAACAATAGCAAAAATTGCTAAAAAGCCCCCTGGCTTATAGAAAAATTCAAAGAAAATTCACCGTAAGTCAAAATCTAGTGGTTCAATGACCATTTTGACCATTTAAAACCATATTACAATCCTATAACCACAAGAAAACAATCATAGCCTTATTCATACAAAGAAATACAAAATTGGTGTTACTTTTTGGTCCAAAACTATAAAAAATGCATGGCAAAGACTAGAATGAAATTCATAATTGGTCATAGACCAATACCACAACTAGAGAAACACTAAAACATCATAAAAATAACCTAAATATAACATAGGAATTTTATAAAATTCAATTTTAATCAATATACAAACTTGTACAAGAAAAATGCCTAGGATTCTAATATAATGTCTTAGGAAATGAGTAATGATTATGTACCTAGGAGTCATAGTGAAAGATCCTTTTCCTAAAAAATACCATGGTAGGTTGAAGAGCTCTCTTGTAGTAGTGTCAGACTCCTTCAATGCTAGATTCTTTCTTGTTGAAGTTATACTCTTTAACATCTTGAATGAATTTTACCAAAATCACCAACATCTTCAAACTTCTGGAACTCCTCTAACAACTATGCTTTCTTCTTGGTGTAGGATAGCTAGACTACATTGAGGATAGGTGTTTTTTAAGAAAACATAAGATTAGAGATTTGATACTATGCATTGTAGGTTGGAGGTTATGTGAGAAGTTCGATTTGTAAGAAATTTTGATGTCGGAATCAATCTGAAACTCATGTGTTAACCACCAAAACCCTGGTTTCCCAAAACACTCATACATGTCCCACTTAACTCTATGACCACAATTAGAAGGTAGGACTACACAAGTTTGGTGGGAAATAAATTCTTCTAAAAATTAAAACTTGAGATGGGCTCCACTAAAAACCTCTCAAACAAGCTAATAAAAAATCCTAATAAACTTGGTATTTGGCTTCTCCATGGCAACTATGTTGGGGTTTAGGCTCCTAGAAGTCTTGGAACGTTTTCTAAACTCCAACTACTAGCAGATCCCACCTACTACATATCGTGACTAAAAATTGCAATTGTTGGAGAAACCAAGAAATTTCTAACACAATAGCCTAAACCTTGGATCCTAATGGCCTCCATGAAAAATAGGATTCAAGGTATCTTGGATAGTCTAGTAGATCATATAGGGACTTAAGGAGGTTAAAACATGGTAATAAAATGTAAAATAAAAAATGAAAATATGAAAGATAAATATGCAAAAATACAATGAACAAAACTTGTATACAAATGAAATTGTAAAAAAATTTACAATTAGCTCCATGATCTAGAGGTTCTATCACCCTTGATGCTATTGAACCTTTG
Source organism: Gnetum montanum (assembly GCA_015680685.1). Lineage (NCBI taxonomy): Eukaryota > Viridiplantae > Streptophyta > Gnetopsida > Gnetales > Gnetaceae > Gnetum > Gnetum montanum. The sequence goes on along the minus strand of MNCI01034785.1, from coordinate 296,974 downwards.
CTATCACCAGACTAAATCTAGAACATTATTTGTGTAAAGTGATGAGAGATGTAAGGGATTTGGGTCATCAGAGTGGGAAACACTAAGAATTATGGTTCCCAAGTGCATAGCATTGGTACCAAAATCTCACAAATCTCAAAAGGGGGTAAAGGGATGACAATGGTTGTAGGGAGTTTGATGCTAGGGGATTCAAGAAGATATATGTATGCAAGTTTGCAAGAGCTATTGAATGTTGTAATATGCTTCAAAATGCAAAGTATAGAATTGCAAAATTCATGGAACTAGTATATGGTATTAGTGCTTAGGTTTTATAGGTTTCTGACCATAAATTTGGATGCAAATTAATTGTAAATTCTACAAATCTCTATCCATGTAGGTGTGGTTGGTGTTCAAATCTAGGGTGTTACTATATATGATAAGTGTTATACCCCCATGACCATTATGTTTACTAAAAATAATAAATGGTAATTTTACCCACATTGGCTTTGTCCACCCACGTTAGGCCTTACAACAAAAACACTAAAGTGCAGGGTCAATGCACATTGAGTATGGTTGATGCCTTATCCCCCAATACTGAGGTAAGGTGAGTTTTACCTCCTATGAGGCTTTGACCACTTATGAGGCATTTTTCAACTCCAAAAGTGTAAAGTATGTGAGATTTCATCTCATGAATTACAATCCTCGCATTTACAAAGAAATTTAGCCTCGAGCTTCATGGGATGGGGATTACAAAGGCTACAACATGTAGTTTTGGTGATGTTTCTTTGGTTCCTCTTTTTTGGTATCTTGAGGATTAACCTAAGATTCATGAACAAAGAATATAAAACACCACTGCAAGTCCACCACCAATATTCCCTCTCTACACTTGATTCAATTATGTTGGATCATGCCAAAGAGTGCTTGTGACATGGGATAAGACTATGATGAGATGATGATAATGTAGTCATAAGGAAATGGTCATGAGGGATATAAATGCATTCCATAGTTGACATTGTGACTATGACACTAACATGTTGGTTAATTAGTGGTTTTAATAGTTTGTGTTTAAAGATGTTTGTCACTTGATAAATGCATTTGAGGATCCAAAATCTTCCTCCAAGGATTCTTTGGCCACTAGGATCCTCCCTTTACATGTTTGGAGTCTTATATTTGTAATTTTGGTCTTCATAGGTCATTTGATTTGTTGATAATTTACTTCCCCTTTTTTTGTGAGATGAAACCTTCATTGGGTTCCAATGCCAAGGATGATTATGACATGGTTTTCCTACTAGATGAGGTGTGTTACATTCAGTAGACTTAGTGGTTTTCCCATCAAATGAGATGTGTTACACTTGATGGACTTAAGGGTTTTCCAATTAATTGAAATGTGTTACATTCAACAGAATTGATTATAGAGCATAATAAAGGAATGTTATATGGCCATGGTGCATGAATGTCAAAGATAGGTCAACATTGTTATTTAGTGTAAGGAAGACTATAATAAGACTATGGGTTTTGGTTTAAGGAAATGATAGTAGGAATGGAGATGGAACAAGCATACTTAGCATAGCAGGACAAACTCACCAAATCTTTCACTTCAAGGCCAGATGGTGACTTGCTACCATGATGAGTTGAACTTTCATGATAACTTCTAGGCTTCATCCTTCAAGAAAAACTTCAAAAGGACAAGGAAAACTAATAAAAGAAAAAATGTGCTCTTATTATTATGCATATGGCCACATAGAATGATTAATGAAAATAGGCTACCAGTGTTACAAAGGTTGTGAGTTTAAGGCCATGGTGGACCATGTCACCAGTTTAAGGCCTTAGTGGTATGTGCTACTAGTTTAAGTCCTTAGTGGACCATAGAAACATATTCCTTTGGTTGTGCAAAGGATGTCATGTAGGATCACTTATTGTTGACTATGATGGTGACTAATGTAGGCTACATGTAATAAGGTTTTAGATAGAAATGATTGACCAAATTGGCCAACTCATTTCCATCCATGTTGGCTATCTTGAAGGCTTTATTGCTAGAGGCTTTAGTGACTAAGAAAGGCCCTTCCTAGTTGGTTGATAATTTTTTTGCATGCTCACATATGGCCTTGAGGACTAGGTCACCCTCCTTGATCTTATGCTTGGTCAAGTTATGGTGGCATTGCTACTTTTGCCTCTCCTGATATGGCTTAATGTGAATAAGCATTCACACCAATTGCTCCTCCATAAAGTCCAAGTCCATGATCCATAGATCCTTCCATTGCTCATCATTGATGAAGTTAGATAAGGCTAATTGAATTGGAGGTACCTACAATTCAAAAGGTAAAACAACTTTAGAACCATAAGACAAGCTATAAGGGGTTACACTAATTGTTGTATGATAGGTCATTTTGGAGGTCCAAACTACATGGACAAGTTGATCATGACATTTGCACTTGCTATTGATTATCATCTTCTTCAATAATTTTATGATGACCTTATTTATTACATCTACTTGTCCATTGGCTTGATGGTAATATGGTGATGAGAACGAATGCTTAATTCCTAGGTCATGATAGAAATTTATGACTATGGTCATAGGTATGCTAAATAGGGCTACAATGTTCTTAAGTATGAATTTACAGACCTATTCAAATGTTTTCCTTCTTAGAGGAATAGCTTCAACCCACTTTGTAAAGTATTCAGTTGCAGTGATGATGAAAGTATGTCTTCTAGATGACTTAGGTGTTATAGATCTAATGATATCCAACCCCCATCATTAAAGTCACAAGTTGTTTGAGCAGTGTCCAACTTAGTTGGTACTATGTGTATGAGATTAATATACCATTGGCATGTGTCACAAGTTGTAACTTTCTATAGGTAATCGCTCTCCATATAGGACCAGTAATAACCTGATCATCTAAAATTAGCAATCATGGCTCTATGTCCTATATATCCCCCACATACATCCTCTTGAACCTGCTCTAGGACTATTCAAGCTTCGGCTTTACATAAGCACACTCACAATATGTCATCATAGGACTGTAGACATAATGTTTTATTGCCTACTATGACATACTATTTTGATCATTTACATATAACATTCTATGAGTAGTAGTCAAGCCTTGTGAAGGTTCACCATGCATAAGGTAAAACTTGATATCATCATACCACTTCCTTGTAGGAGCAATACGAACTATGACCACAAATGTATCATTAGTTCTCTTCATGATGGGGATAGCATAGTTCATAATTAAGGTGGAAAACTTACTAAAAACATTTGGTGCCACACTAAGGGCTAGTATTGTAACTTCATTGACTATAGAGTTCTCATTTTGAGGTATGTGTTGGATATCAACATCTATAAATTTTTACAACGATCACTTTCCTAGATCCCAATAGGGTTGTAAATATTTGTCTTTACAAGTATAAATCTTAGTTACTTGGTTGACCACAAGTTGCAAATCATCCTTGAGTATTAAATTATTTATTCTTAGGTCATGAGCTACCATCATCCTTCTAATTAATCCCTCATACTCTACTATTTTGTTGGTGCATGAAAATTCAAAATTATAGGTGAAGGATCGAGTTTCATCATACAAAAATGTTATGATGGCAACGACATTGCCTCCATGCGTAGTTAAAGCTCCATAAAAGTTTATGACTTCCATATAATGCTCAAGCACTTGGCTAAACATGTTGAAATGCTCATTAAGGAACTCAAGATCTATGATTTCTTAGTCATTAATAGGTAAAATAGTGAGTTTTACAGCTATAGGTTAACCTTTCATTGAGGATTGAGAGATGTAATGGAGTTCAAACTCTACTATTATGGCTTTCCATTGGGCTATATAGCTATTTTTATAAATGTTTCTCATTATGGCTCTAAACACATTGCCTTTGCAAATGATATTTACATAGCTCCTAAAGAGGTAGTGTCTTCACTTCTTTAATGAGAATACTAGTGCTAGATAATACTTCTCCACTTTAGTGTATTTGGTTTCATGGGCAAATAATGGATCGCTAAGGTAGTATATTGGCATTTCTACTCCATCATCTCATTTATAATAGAGAAGAGAGAAAATAGATGTATTAGAGATATCAAGGTAGATGTAAAATGGTTTATCCTCTTGTGGAGGATAAACTATCGGTAGTTGTGCCAACTATTGCTTAAGGTTTTCAACAGCTTCTTGGCATTCAGCCATCCACTCATAGTGAAATCCTTTCTTAAGAAAGTGTTGCATGGATTGTAACTTATTTATAAGCTTATTAATAAACCTATGAATGAATTGTAATATGCCTTGTAGTTCCCAAAGCTCCTTAAGATTTTTAGGTGCTACCGAGTTGGATATGTCCTTAACCTTACTAGGATCAACACGTATCCCTACTTTGGATACTACAAAACTAAGAATCTTACCAATCTTGACATCAGAAAATAATTCTTGGGATTTATTCTAAGTTAATATTTAATACATCATTTAAGTACAAAATCTAGGTCATTAACATGGTCATTGGTCACTTTGGACTTAACAACTATATCATCTACATAATTGTTAAGCAAACTTAGCATGTAATCACTAAAAATGTATGTCATGGATCTCTAGTAGGTTTCTCCTACACTATTTAGGCAAAAGGGCATCATGATATAGCAAAAGGTATCCCAAGAGGTCATGAAGGTCATGCTAAGTTGATATTTTGGGTTGATCCTTACCTAGTGTATCTTGAGAATCAATCCATAAAGGATAATAAGGCATGGGTAGCTGTAGTATCAATAAGTTGATCAATACTAGAAAAAGGAAAGTCAATCTTGATGATTTCCTTATTTAGGTCTTGAAAATTGATGTAAACATAGATACTTCCATTTTTCTTAAGGACTACTAGTATATTGGACATTCATTCTATGTAATCAACAACTCTAAACAAATAAGCTTGGTATAGTTTTATTATTTTATCATGAACTACCATGACCAAATTAGGTCTAATCTTTTGAATCTTTTGCTTGAGTGGTCTAATTATAGGATCAAGTATGATGTTTTGCTATAATAAACATGAATCAATATCTAGCATATGCTCATATGACCAAGCAAAGGTCTTAATGTTATCTTGTAGGACCTTGGTGATGTCTTGAGCTTGTTCAAGTTCTAGTGAGGAACTTAGCTTTAGGGTTTTTTCCTTACCACTATGTGTCATGACAATAACCTTAACTAGAGAGTCTTCAATAATTTCACTATCCTCTAGGTCAAGGATCTTAACTAGGTTTTCAAGTCATTTTAGAGGTTTCTCTATTAAGACTATGTGGTTGATAAGACTCTTAGGCTCAAGATCTAGGTAATGATGGTTAATAAACCATTTACATCACCATGAGGCCTACTTAGGCTCAGGGGCAAACTGATCTACTTCCAAGCAATCATACTTTAGTCTTTCACATTAACCATAAGCACATTAAGTGGAACATAGGTAAATATGAGTAAACAAGGCTATGCAATTATGCAAACACATGTTATTCTAATGTCACATACAATGTAAATAGGGTCATTCAAAGCCATAAGGAGGTAAAACATAAGAAAAACATATTAAATATATGCTATAAAAAGGTCAAATGAAGGCCCAACATGGTGTAATAAGGCAAAGCATTAGAAATAAGGTTCCAAAATGGTTAACAAAAGCTACAATCTTGTCAGTTTTAAGCCTCGGTAGGCCACGATGCTAGTTTTAGGCCTTAAAAGGCCATGCTTACATGGTGTCAAATGATATATAGGGAAGGTCAAACCCCATCTTTTAATACCAATAGAAGTTTAAACAAGCATCAAAAAAGGCCATAGTAAAGAAAATAAGTTGAATATAGAGAGATTGAAGCCAACTGATGGCAACAAAGATCAATAATGTAAAACAAGGCTAAAATAAGTCAAAACACTATGAAATAAAGTTGAATTAATGAAAATGGAATGCATGTGGTAAAAATTTGTTAATATTTGTTAAATAGGGTTAAATTTTTTCAATTTTAGGCCATAGAAGACCATGGAATTAGGCTTTAAGGCTACTAGGTAAGTTTGGGCATTAATAGAGGCTATTTCAAGGCTATTTGATGCAAAAAATCATGGTTTTCAGGGTATTCACATTGGATTCACACTAGATCCATGCTAGCCAACATGGGTGGGGTGACTTGGAACATGGATGAGATAGTTAGGTAAATTCCCAGGCTTTTTTGAGTAATTTTTGACTCCTGATAGCTTACATGTCTAGCATAGTGGGCTGGGGAATAGAGTAGGTTAATTGTGATGTTAATTTTAGCTCCTAAAAGCCCCTATTAAAACTTGGATGTGTCATCCACATTGGTGTCATGTTGGCTAGCATGGCCCCAACATGGATACTAATGAAAGTGGATTTTATGCAATCTAGAGGGCCAACCTTAGGATTACATGTCCTTCCCAAGGTAGCGTAGGCTAGATATGTGAAAAATAATTATTTTGGAGGTCAAAAGTGGTGAAAAAGTAGGTCTAGAATTTGTACCCCCCAAAGCCATGGTAGGCAATGTAGGCCCAACATGGATGGAAGGGGCCTTCAATTTGGGGGCTCTAAAAAGGATCAAAATAGGGATAATTTATAATTAAGGCTAGGTTTAGCAACTGTGGGCTTCCTAGCTAAGTTTTGGAATTGTTTTAGGTGAGCCTAGAGTGTTAGATCTTAGTGGAAGATATATCCATTTTGGGGCCATTCTAGCCAATGTGGCTCCAGTGTGGATGATCTAGATCTAGTTTGTGGTAGGCTAAAATAGGATTAATTTGAGGTCAAAGCTAAGGTTTTGCAATTGGATGCTCCATAGCTAAGTTTTAGGATTATTTTGGACAACTTTGAAGTATTAAAGGAAGTTGGGAGGTCTACCCACACTAGGACCATGCTGGCTAGCATGGCTCCAACATGGCTCAAGGGGAGCATGCTTGCATGTTTGTTCCTAAGATGATTTATAAAGTAAATTAACTAAGTTCTTAGGCTTTGAGGGCTATAAGTAGCTATTTATCAAGATTTTGGATAAATCTATCTTAAGTTGGAGGTTGCTTGAGGCCATGCATGGTTATACCACCTTGATCCATGCTGGGTAGTATTGCTCCAACATGGATGAAGGGGCCTAGTGCATTTAACATCAAAATGAGATCAAATAGATGCAAACTCAAGGATATTGGGGTTCTAGGATTTACTAATGTAGATTTTTGGACTTTGGGAATGTTGATTCTTTGAAAAAATTTTAAAGGTAGATCACCCATGCTAGAGCCACACTGCCCAAAATGAAGTAGGACTCCTCTAGTGTGAATACATTAATATTTTAGGTCTAGGATAGTTTAATAGAAAATGAACTATGCATGTTAGCTCCCAGGGTTTCCAATGTCAAGGGCTAGGGTTTAGGCTTAAGATTTGGTAGTTTTCAGGGTTTTTAGGTGGTTTTGGAGGTTATCCCCTTGGAGTCACACTGAAGCCATGTTATTTAGCATGGATATAGTGTGGGTGATCTAAGAAGATAATATCTTTACTATTTTTGGTAGGTTTTAGAAGGTCTAAAGGCTCTGGGAGGTGCTAATAGGGTTCTAGGGTGAGTATGATGTAGCTTGAAGTCATTTCGAGGTACCTGTGAACCTCTCATGGGTTACCCATGCTATCCAACATGGGTGAGGATGGTTCCCAGCATGGATATGATAATGGATATGAATAAAAAAGCTATTTTATTGAGTTTTTGGCTACCAAAGACTCCAAGGGGATTAAGAGGTCAAAATATGCCAATTTTGATGTAAATCTTGGAAGTTCTTAAACACAACCCTTTCATCCACTCTGTGGCAATGTTGTCCAGTGTGGATGGGGTCTTCCCCTAGCATGGATATGAATCGTGTGCAAAGTTATAGCCATTTTGGCAAAATTTGATAGGGTGTTAAGATTGCCTAATTTGAAGATTCCTTACTACTTTTGGTAGTCATCCACCTTTGGACCATGTTGGGAAGCATGGCTCCGACATGTGTAGAAGAGGAAAATAGCTTTTTTACTATTATTGATTAAATTTCTTGATGTTCAAAGGCTCTAGGAGGCTTTGACAAGTTTTGAAGACTACAAGGCAAGTTATAAGTATATTTTTGTGTATGGAATGGGTTTTATGAGTCACCCCCAAAGTATCCATGCTAGACCCATGCTAGCCAACATGGGTGAGGGTTCTCCTACCATGGCTAGAGCCTTAAGTGTGAAACAACTACTCAACTCTTGGTTATTTTTGACTACCAAAGACTATGTAATGACATCTAGGTTATGGAAGTGAATTTCATGGAAATTTTGAGTTGTGTGAAGGCTTGTATGGTTCATCCCCAAGGCATCCACATTAGACCCATGCTAGCTAGCATGGGTGGAGGGTTCCCCTCGAGTGGGAAAGGTAAAAGGTGAAAAATAAACTTATTTGGTGCTAAATTTTATGCACCAAAGGTTGGGAAGGTCATCAAGGTCAAAATAAGACCAAAAAGTGGTTGATTTTAGTAGTTTGATGTCACACCCCTTTCATCTACACTAGAGACATGTCGGTTAGCATGGATGGAATCCCCTTCAGTGTGGCTCCACTAGATTTTCAAGTTTTGAGTACTTTTGATTGGGTTTGGAGAGTTTCAAAGCTACCTAGGGTGATTGTAGAGGTTCTAGCTTATGTGGGCCCACCTCAAGGTTAGATCAACTATTGATGAGCACTAGAGGATGATTATTGATGTTATCCCCCTATGAAAATACTAGAGCCATCCTAGGAAACATTTCCCTAGCATGGATGCCCAAAGTGGCAAGTCATGTTAGGATTTTTACCTCTTATTAGATTCTGGAGTTTAACAATGTTGGTCATAGCTACCACAAATGACAAGGAGGTTAATGTAGAAGCATTCTAGGTTAAGGGAAATTAGGAACAATGTTTGATCCATGCTACCCAATGTGGGTACAAGGAGAAATGAGGTTATGAAATGTTTTATTTGTTCTAAGGGGTCAAAACCTTGATGTTGGTGAAGTTTCCAAGCTTGCAACACCATTCATGGGAAGTATATGATGGGGCCCACATCAAGAAATTCAAATTTTTGAACCTAGTTCTAACTTTCATAATTACCAATATTGGTAATACATTCCCTCTGCACTTCAATGCACCAGGAGTTTTAGTGCCTAAAATTGGCAACAAAGACATGCAAGAAGGTGTTTAGGTTTTGATTAGGTTTTCATGCTAAAATTTCCCAAGAATTGAATATTTTTGTCATTATCTCCTCATATAACCCTCACCAAATCTCTTGTAAAGGCTTCTTTGCTTTTAATAACTTCCAAGCTTAGCATGGATACATTGGATCTCTCCCCCTAAGACAATGTTGAAGCTCAAGCCATCAAATTTCTAAGCTTTTTCTTCCCTCCTCAATGTTGACACCATTAAGAAAAGAGATGGTAACAATAAAAATCCAATTATTGAGGAGGAATATGTAGCAATTTAAGGCATCTCCCACCTACCTAGATCTATTGTGATGAAAATCTCACATGTTGGAACCTAGAGGTAGGCCATTGCTAGTCATTTTGTTTGTTTTGACTATTTTCTATGTTTAGATTGAGAGACTTTTCCTAGATCTAGGTCATTATGTTTACTAAAATTAAATTTTAACAAAATTCCATCCACTAGTTTAATGGTTTTCATGTGGATCTATGGAGTTTTGGTTATTTAAGCTTTAGTTGATATGATTTTAAAATGAGGTATTATTGTTTTATACCAATGTTTTACCAATTTTGGAAAAAAAATAGGTATACTTGTGCATTTTTTGTTAAGTAGTCAATTATGCATTGTTAAAATATCTAGTTTTGGATTTTAATGTTCAATTTAAGGCTTATATTAGCTATGGTATCATTCAATTTTGAGTTCTAATGAGAGAGTTATGGAAATTTTGGCTATGTTGTGTGGTTGCAATTTGTGCCATTTTTAGTTTTTCATAAACCTTTATAATGTTTTTCTAAAGAAATGGTAATGTTTTTACATTTTTTATGTATAATGGATGCATAGGAATTGATTTAAGCTTTCAAAAAATCGTGGAATCACTCTATTTGGAGTTAAAATAAATTTTTTACCAACCCTACATGAAATGGGGTTTTAAGTGACTACTATGTTCATGTCAATTTGGTCACATTTTATGTAAAAATGGCTATGGATTTTTTATTTTTCTACTCATGGCTACAATGTTCATGCTTTCAATATTTCTTTATTAGTAGAATCACTAAAATCAAAGTTAAAATGAATATTTTACTAGATGTGTAAATTAGGACTTTATTTTGGTTGTATCAATTTTATCCTTTGGAAATGGGCAACATTGGCTTCCTTAGAATTTTTTATTTTCACCATACTATGATCTTATGAATGACTAAGGATGTTAACAATACTCTAAACTTTTTTTTCATGGCTATAAATTTTTTTTCTATTTTTATCAATGTTATTCCTATGATTGTTTCCTAGGTTTTAAGTCATTTTTGTATCAATGTTGTTTGAGACTAAGGCATATTTTCATTTCTAAAAATTATAATGTATTAGCTATGATGTCATAATGACCATAAAAGTTGTAATTTTTTTTTGAATTCCCTAATGAAATTTTAATCAAAAGCTTAGACTTCTTTATGAGGGCTAATTTCACCCCTAACTTGGATGCTTGGTAAAATTTTTCAAAAAATTCTAAGTGATAAAGTATGATCTTAATGATGTTTTCTTTCCATACAAGGTCTTGTTGAAGCCCATACTAATCATGATTGAGTTTGTGGGCATCCTATGCTACATCTACCAACCTAAGACCAACACCCCTCTTCCAAATTTGGTTCTTAAGTGGGGCTCACTCTGGTTCGAACTAGGGCTAAGGAAGTTCTTTGTGTACATCCTACAGAATTTCTGTCTAATGATGCGATCACACTTCTTTGTAGATTATCTAGTGTTATACTAGAGATCCTACTTCCTACATCTACTAAACTAATTATTAGGTTTATAACTAATGATCTTGAAACACACATGGTAGGGGAGTCAGTGAACACTAGGAATACCATTAGTAGACATTACCTATGTGAGATCTAGATCATGCCAAAGTATTCTTAGTGTAATGTTGATAATACTCTGATGGTAAGTCACAATGTCCACATCCTATTTTAGAATCCACCTGGTACTATGTACTACCCAGAAGAGTAAGCACAGTTTTTATAAGGTTTTGATATTTTTGGCTTACTTAACTTTCTCTAACTTGTTGATTTCTATGCACATCTTGTAGGTATAGGGTTAATGACTAGAGTTTTATTAGTAATGATTAGATCTTAAGATGGTTCAAATTGCATTAAGTGTATTTACCAAAGGCCAAAAAATTAGGACCGTTGTATATGATCAATTAATAAGTAACTTTGATAAATACACTAATGACTTCAATCCTATCTATAAGAAGTGTGTGGCTACTGAGATAGCACACAACTAGTAGGTGGGCCTCAAGCACATTAGGGAGAAGACCATTGTTGTTGGGACATCCATGTAAGCCTCATCAAATGAAAATAAGTAATGTAAGAACAAGAATGTTTTGTTATGTTATGTCTAATATCATTATGACTACCCAGGTCTTAAGTGTTCTATGATCTTAACTTATGGTTTTAATATTTTGGTTATATCTCAGTTTTGCTAGATGTACCTATGCCAATGCTAAACATTTTTTATAACCTTACAAGACCTTCCATCCTTTCTAACATTACCTTATCCATTTTAGGACACCCTAAGGATATCCTTATCCTAAAATTTGGTGAGGTGGGACCAGCATAGAAGTGATTGAGGGGGGCATGCATCTAGAAACATCTAAGTAAACATTAAGCATGTGGGGTTACTTAATGTTTTCATGGAACCTATCCCTTCCATCCCTACTATAGAGATTTTGAATTTCATTAACTTCTTTGATGTTGAATCCAGATAGTTTAGCACTATAGCTCAAGATGTGTTAGTCACCATACCTATTAGTGAGGCTTCCTTTTATGAGTTTTTTGGTATTTCTGCTAATGAGACGAAAGTTTTTGCAAAACTAGTGAAGGAGGTAGGCCATCATGATGGAGTCAAGGCATGAACAGGTGCTAGTTTTGGCCACTTTAGAATTAGCTTAGATGATTTTATATATGTTTAAGTAATTGAATCTTATCCATTTTTTAGATCCTAAACTATTGTAACAAAAGAAGATGATCGGTATCGCATAGGGGTGGACCTTTAAGAAGGTCTTAATAAAGGGTACTAGGGTTAACTGGGCTACTTCTTTCACTACAAGGCTTTAAGAGGAGATCCTTAAAATCTAAAAGGATACCTCTACAATAATATGCATGCATTATGCATTTTTTGCAACTTATTTAAGGAGGTTTGCAAAATTCTTGATGGTGAGGAGGAATGAATGTTTTGTGGTTCAAGTCCTTGACCAACATTTTAGACCTTAGATAAAGCATATTTATCCTACCATGTAGGCCCATAAATAACCAAAGGAGGTTGGCAAGTCATTGTCTATGACCACTAAGGAAGTTAGTTATAGTTGATGTGCTTCCCTTGACAGCATGGGGGAGAAGCCTCTCATAGTGCTAGCTAACATCAAAAGGGCCTGAGAGTTATGCACCGAGGCTAATGAGGTATCCATGGAAAAATTAAAATGGCATGTAGAGGAAGTAGTACTAGCAATAGAATGACCCTCCATGAAGAAGCTCAAGTTGACATTTAACAGGTCACATCAGGTAGTTATTGATATCTCTTAACTATGTTTTACCTATTCTATGTTTTATGTCTTATGACTATTTATGATAATCTATTTTATGTATAACCATTTTAGATATTTGTTAGGATATGGTAGCCCAAGCTACTACTATTAGGATAAGTAAAGGTATCTAGCTACAGTAGTAGAGGAGGCATAAAGGCATGCTACTACCATAGCAGTGGAGGAACAATGGCATGTAGAGGAGATGCTCTTGTAGTAGCATGAGGCTAAAGGATTAGCCAACATTAATCTAGATGACCTAGATGTCTTGTTTAGTGAGCCATTTATAGGTAAATCATCCATCATCATCCCTAAGGAGGAGGAGGAGTTAGGTATGCACTCACTTTAATGCTATTTGTTATATCCTATGGTTTTAAGTTTGGTTTTCATTCTAACCATTTGATGATTGTTATGCTTGTTGTAGTTCCTAAGCCACAAGTAAAGACTTCTACACCCAAATTTTTCTCAAAAACCATGGATTGATGTTCCAAAAAAGATGAATTTCATGAATGGAGTGGCCAAGGACATCATTGATTAACCACAATAGGTTTCACCTGAGATTGATAAGAACTATGTTTTATTTTCCATAGTCATTTTGCTATATTTTATTTGCTATATTATGTTGTAAATTATGATTATGGTTATATTTATGGTTATGCATTGTTTAAAATTTCATTAGTATCATGGGATCCAAGCTACAACATGGAGTTTAACTCATTACCAAATTTTCCCTTCAATGTTCAAAATGTATCCATGAAGTTGTACAACACTGCTACAAATCTTCTAGTTTTTTTCTCCAAAAACTTCATGGGAGTTCCAAAGGTCCAATGAATCTTTATGGAAGCAATTTGTGGCCTTGAGGAAGGAGAGTATGTGGTAGGCCATGATGATTAGGGATCTCTTGCATCATAAGGCCTTTGCGAAAGCCCAAGTGGCTAACTAAAAGAGCCTATGAACCAAAGAGATCATATGGAACCGCTATTGGAATTTCATCCATGACAAGGTGGTACTTTCTAGAGAGATGACAAAGTAGTCGATGCAGATGGATCTCATCTCTCAAAAGCTAAGTATTGAAAGGATTATTATGCTTGCTTCCTAGAATGGGGTTGGACATAAAAGGATCATAAGAGAAAATACAAGGTAGGTTGATCAGGAGGCATACCTTAAGTGGCTTAAGAAGGAGATGACTGAATGATGTAAGAGAGCTATTCATTCAAGGGATTTAGGTAGAGAGTGCTTACTAGCTTTTTGAAAGCACTCTCATGGTGGCTGAATCTCCTACTCCTCAGGTCATCATAGCTATAAGTGAGATGTCTATGGCTATAGTATCATGGGACTCACTTGATTGGACTAGAGTGGATCTAGCAAACATCCTCATGGGTGTTACTTTTAAGGATGTTGACTAGGCCAACATGACAAAAGACTAGATTCTCCATCATTCGGAGACTAGTCTTCAACATCTATCCCTAGAGGTCATTGAGCTGAATTTTCTATAAGTTTTATATATTTGCATTTTTAATTATTTCTTAAGTTATAGTTTTATTTTTTATTACTAATTAGCTTTATGTTGTTATAATATCAAGCACCAAGAGACATCGATGGCCCTAGTAGTAAGGGTGGGGATGATCTACCACTTCCTCCACTAGATGTTCCTTAGCATTCACCATTTTTCTATCTAATTTTTTTCTTATTGTTAATAGCATGATGTTGATGTTTGTTTCTATTGTTAGAAAAAACTTTGTCATGGATGATCTTATGATTATTATTTATCATTATTTGGATACTCTTCCAAATAGTATGGCTATGGCTATGTATTTTAAATTTTAACTTTTTAGTTTTAGTTTTGGTTATATTGTTCTAGTGTTATGGTTTTATCATGGCTTTATGGTTTCACACTATAATGTTATAAACGTTGTAAGTGGCTACATTGGCTATCTCAACTATAATGTTAAAAATAGCTAGACAATATGTTTGTAGGCTAAAATGGGAATTAGGTAAAAATATGCTTGCTAGTTTTAGGCCATGGTGGGCACAAGTCATTTAATTATTTTGCCAATTTAGGGCCATGGTGAGCCATAAAATGTTACCAATTTTAGTTCATGGTAGGCCTTATGTTTCTACCAACTTAAGGCCATGGTGAGCTATACGTCATGCAGTTGAAAAGGGGTTTTGCTAGTTTTAGGCCATGGTGAGCCCTACGATGTTGCTAGTTTTAGACCATGGCAGATCTAGTCTATAAGGAAAGACATATTTTTGTTTTATTTTTTTTGGTTTAAATATTTTTATGGATTTTTAGGTTTTAAAGATTTTATGAATTTTTTGTGTTTATATTGTGCTAAAAATGGAAAAAAAAGAAAGAAAAGGATTTAATAAATAAAGGTGAAAAAAAAGTAAATCCTTAGGCTACATGCAAGAAAAGGTTATAATAAAATAGGTAAAAAGGCATAAATACATAACAAGAAAATCTAGGCTAACTAGCTATAAATACATATGGTTATAATTTCATAAGGACATAGGTTAGGGATGTACTTTACTTGTGCAAATGTTTCCTAATATTTGAGAGATTAAAAAATGTGTATGGCCTATTTTTCATAAGTTATCACTCTCCATCCCCTTTGTAATGACAAAAAACATCAGTCGCTAGAAATACCGAATAAAAGTCCATGTACAAAGTTCTAACCCCAGATCCATGCAAGGGCTGTGCTGGAGTAGAAACGAATCAGAGGTGCCCTGAATGGTCTTGCCAATTAGACAGGGACTTACTTAATTAGTAAATTTTTTATAATAATTTGATGGAAAAATGATGATTCTTTATGAGGATATGTAATATTGTTAATCATGGAAAACAATTGGAAACGATGTGAACAATTTAAAGTGATTTCCAAATCTGTATAAATAGGATGCAAGGAATTAGATTTATAGAGAGTACAACCACTAGATCTAGGATTTAATTTATGAACATAATATGTTGGATACAATGATTACAGGTGGACTTTGGTTTGGACGAAGCACATACTAGCAGAAAGAAAGTTATCTAAAGATGAAGCAAGCGAGGATCAATCTACCTTGTTCTAGCCAATCTAGGTGCAAGGAAGTCAGACTCGGGGAAGAATATCTATTAACTGGATATTTCTAATCTAGGGTTCCTGCCAATCACTTTCGATGTTCTCACGATCGCTGATCCTCTTTTTGCTCTCTTAGCAACCTTGAAAGAGAAATTTTTGTCAACCCATTTTTTGATCTTCATCAACTAGAGCATGTATAAGGTTAGGATAAGGAGGAAAATTTTTTTTAGATGACTTGTGTCCTAAACTTATAAGATGCCACTGACTTGATGTGTTGTTGTTGAAGCTTGTGGCACTATCCTACATAGCGCATCTTAAAATAGTCTTGTTTGGGTTTTGGCAAAAAACTATCCTTTGATTATGCTACAATACACTAGAGAGCGTACTGTGATGTATGAACTACTGGTGTCTGAATTATGCTGTTGTTACTTGCATTACGCTAAGTTATACTAAATTATACATCATAGCGTAATTTAGCCTTAAAAGAGCAAAACTTCAAAAGTTGAAGTATTGTCGCCATGCTTCCTCTATTTCTGATCAATCCCTTTTTGGGTTTTTATTATGCTACACTATGTAGCATAGTGTAATAGGCCACTTAACCAAGAAAGAAAACCTGCTAAAATATGTAGCATGTTGCAAATCATTGCCTAAGCCTTGAGATTTTTGCTGGGTCATCAAAGTCTTGAATGTTTGCCATGTTTGATGCTACGGTGGACTGTCTTTGATATTACGTTGTGTAATGCAGCATTACGCTATGTTGTGTAATGTAGCATAGTATGCTAAATGTTGAGATTTTTGAAACATAGAAAACTCGTAAAGTTGAAGGCTTGTCGCTATGCACCCATCGTTTTGTCTTGTCTTCTAAAGTTCATTTGTACTGTGCTATGCCTTGTCATGACTCTTTGCCTAAGTCACTAGATTTTGCTAAAGTATCAAGGCCTCAAAATGTTTATGGTGTTTCACTCTTCACTAATGATGTTGAAATGGAGCTCTTCCCATAGCATGTCTCATGATCCATTGTTATCATTTTTGGCCTTTTCTACTCTCTTAGGTTGATTAATTTTGTGGTTGGGAGTTTATTCCTAAAACTCCACTTTAGATCCCTACTCTATATCCATGTTGTTAATAGTTAGGGGAATTGTGTTGTCACAATGAATGATGATTTCACCTCACTCATAAGGAAGGTAAATTTCTTGGTGAATAGGTATGGATATGGCTCACAATTGAGTCAACCAAGGTCTCTATAAGATAAGGTTAAATCTTGATGTTTCCTCTAACATCAAGAAATTTATAGTTGTGGGGAATTTCTCCCTTGTTACAAAATCTAAGGAGATAGATCCCTTATCCATGACTTGTGATCCATTAAAGGACTTAAAAGTTGATTTTTTTGTATGTTTTATCTGCTCCATCAAGCCTAAATGTTCAACTATGGTGCATGGCATGAGATTTTTTATAGCCCCATCATCCACATGCACCCGATGCACTTTATACTACCACACCCATATCATGATGAAAAGAGAAGCTTTGGTTAATTTACCATTTGGGGGTTGGCCTTGATTTTGCTATCATGAAATACCAACAATGTTGACTTTATCTTCCTGGATGAATAAGGTACCATCACTACATGAATGGATTCTTCATTAGTAAGAATGTCCTTACTAATGGGAATAGAAGTCAACATCTTCACTAGTGCTTTGTGATGTGTAGCAAAATTCATGATCAAGTCATACAGGCTCAAGGTTGCATTTTTTTTGTTTAATAAAATACTTGACTTACTCCATCATACTTAGGAAGTTTTTGTCATTGACCCTGGACTTGTTACCTTAGTTATGCTTAATTTCCTCCATTTTCCCCAATATGTGTACTTTTTTTTAGGTTGTTGTCACTTTTCCTCTTACTTGGCTCTTAGGCTTCTCTTGTGGTTTTCTTGTAGAAGTAACCTGAGTTGTAGAGGTCATGGGTGTTGATGATATGGGAGTGGGCTTTGATGGGCACACTTCCTTCCATGCCTAGGCTTTCTTGTCATCCTTATTGCTAGGCTTTTTCTTGAGCTTATTCCTTTTGTTCGTTGAGGTCTTTTGGTTGTCATTGCTGGTTTGTGAGGAAGAGGCCATAACATTAGCTACCACAAGGCTTCATTATTTGATGGTAGGGGTGAGTTGGATTGTAATGGGATTAGGCACCCTAATGACAAAAGGCTCATTTGGGGGCACCTGTGATGGTATGCTCACAACAAAGGGGGATCTTGAGCTTGAGGAAGCTAAAGAGGCCCTTTCATTGCAAGGAGGTGCCCAAATCATGAATGGTTCCTTTGTAAACCTCTAATTATCATCAACACTGAACATTGATATAATATATGAACTATTATTGGCATTAAATGAGTCTTTATACACTAGTTCTGTGGTCAAATAGGGTTAGAAGCATCTAGGACCAACTCTCCCCTATTTATCATCTTTTGTAGGTCATCCTTGAACACAAAGTAGAAATCAATGTTGTAACCAAGCAATTTGTGATAGTGGTAAAAGTAGTCAAGCCTGAAATATTTGGATACCTAAGGATCATATTTTGTTGCTCAAGTGGGATCTTTGGCTATCTCACATAGCGTTTCATGCTTTCTTACGAGTAATTTTAGTCATTTGTTTCTATTGTATACACTCACTCTTTAATAGTTGATTTAGAACTTAAATGGAATCAAAGGAAATCTAGTGTATTTTTTCCTATTCTTTTACTCAAAGTTGGATCTAGATGAGGTTGATGTAGGGGACCCAGAGGTTGATGACTAGTTATTTTGGTTATTAGCAGGGGCCTTGAGTGGATTGGCTTTTGGCCCCTAGTTAGCTATTTTGGTTTCTTTTGATACTATTGCTACAACTATGTTGTTTCTCTTACCTCTCTCCTTGTTCCTTCATGTATGTTGGTTATGCGATGTAGGCAAGGTTGTGACTAGCCTGCATGGCATCTTCTATGTTGTTAGTGTAGGAGAATGCTTGACTAAGTTACCATGGGTTAAGGTAGTATAGCTTGGACTTGATGAAATCATTAACCAGCCTATTAAATATAGCCAAAAGGTGGATTTTGGCTACAGTTTTATGTATTTCATTAACTAAACTATTCCATCATTGGATGAACTTTTGCATTGGTTCAAGGGGTCCCTACTTAACCTTCATAAGCTAGTCAAGGATAGTGTTGGGCTTCAAGTTGTACCTGAAGCAATTAAAAAATTGTGATATAAGGTCTTCTAGGGAGGATATAGATCCTCTAGGTAAGTCATGATACTATTCAAGCACTTTCCCTATAAGAGACATAGTGAATATCCTTATAATTTTGTACAACCATGATTGCAACAATAAACACTCAAATTAAAAGGTTTGGAGGTGAGTGTTAGGATTCCCTTTGCCATTGTATTTCATGAATTATAGGATGGGGACACCCAAGGAAAGAATCAAAGATGGAACCATAATTCTAATGAGATCATCCTAGTAAAAGTCCATAACCTTAATAGTTTGAGATGTAGAGGCCTTGAGCTTTTTAAAATTTTCTATTAGGTCCTAGATCATTTGGAAAGATTGATCCAAGCCCTATGATATCCATATTAATTATAGGATTTATACAATAATCTATGACATTTGTTAGAAGGCTTGTGGCCTCACTATTGGTTATGGCATGGACAAGATAGGTTTTTTTATTGTAGTGATTGGTGGGCCAAACAAAGAAAATGATGTTTGTGCTGGTATTTGGGGCATAAAAAAATGAAGGACCATGCCACCAATTGAGTTTGATGAGTAGCTATGACTAGTGTGGACCTAAACATGGTTAAGTAAGAAGGGGATGAGGATGATGGCATATATTCCATGAAGGAGAAAAAGGGGATGGAGGTAGGCTCTATGGCCTAAGGTATTTCTTGTGGAAACAACCCACCTAGGATGTTTTCCTACTCAAAGTCTACCAAAAACTCATCCTCCTTCTCTTGCTACTCCTTTGAGCTAGTCTTCTCATCCTCCTTATCGACCTTAATAAACTAAGATAAAATGCACACATAGGTGTTAGTGAGGGGTATTTGGTCATACAAGGGATATATTTCCTCCCATTACAATGTATAAGTTTGTACTCCCTCTTGGCTTCTGCTTCCATTCATGGAATGAACATGCCGGTTTGGATCTTGAAAAAAATAAAGTTCTAGTGATATTCATTTATGACCAACCCAAGACTTTTCCCCCTAATTCACAAGGATTTCCTACACTCAACCATGGTAGGGTCTTTGGGGTCATAGACCCATATGGCTTGTTGGCCAGACACATAGTTAGTGAAGTTGAAGGGAAATTTAATTAACTATTGCAATAGCATGGTGAAAAAAGTGCTAAAATGGTCTAATGAGGTTATAAAAGGTTGAATAAAAGTTTAAATTCCAGAAAGTGGAATCTATAAAAAGCTAAAAAGGTAAAAATAGTTGAAAACAAGTCACTGGCTATAAATAGTAAGTGGTTGTTAAAAGGGTGGTATACCCCTTTACTAAAAATAATAGATGATGGGTATAAAACTCCTACCTCATTGAATTGGTAACTACACCAATAGTGAAAAAGAAAATTGAAAAGAAAGGGGGTAAGATGGGGAGATCTCACACCTTTCTTAGCAACATTGGGGGTGGAAGGAGGGGTTTGAAAGCCAAAGTGGAAACTTTGATCTAGACATAACTCACCACTAGGCATAATACCTTTCGATAGATCACACCATTTTTACATGTTCCCAACCCTTGTCCCATTTTCTAACACCTCCAACATAGTGACAAAAGCTTATTTTCTATTTATAGTAAGTGGATGGACTTTGTGAATGTAGTCCATTCTAGATATACCATAAATGATGACTATGCTGAGTGAACTATGCTAATGGTAATCTACAAACAACATTGACATAAGTGACTATTATAAACCCTTAATCAATGAAAATATATTAGTAATCAATGACAATCAATGATAGACCCAAAAATGGCAACCCTTACCATATAAAAATCCAATGTTAACATCATTTTCAAGTTCCAAATTTTGGTAGTTCTGAACTTTGGAATTTTTGGCATCCTACACATCAATTCTGAGCATTTTCACATTTGAAAAATCATTTTGCAATAATATCATTTTCCATTTCTAGCAATCATAAGCCAATGTAGCTATTACCACCTCATTTAGTAGTACTTTTTGATAGTAGAAACTAGGAATACATTGGGCATAGAGACTCCCACATGGTTTCCATTACTCGAAATGTGCAACACCAATCCCATTCCCATTTTCTAAATTTTGTGGAAACCAATGGAAAGTTGTAGAAAGTTGCACATGGGAAGAAACTGGATCATGGAGGCAACCTTCTCCAATAGCTTTTAGGCTTCGGCAAGTAACTCTCTATGCCCCTAGGCATATACTTGTATATCATCAACCCACTCCTTTTTATATTTTTTAAATAAATTTGGTTGTTCATTCTATGTAAATATTTTATTTCTATTTCATTTCTACATCCACTTTTATAACTGTAATTCTATTTCCATTTCCATTCTACTAGGTCCATCTACATTTTCATTTACATTTATCATTTTTTCTATGTTTTTATAGCCATTTCTATTTTATATTTTCTATGTCCTTGGGTGATTGGCAAGATGATTTTGGGCATCCCAAATTCCATTTTCTGGAGGCCCTTCAGATTCAGGGTTAATATTCTTCAAGCACTTGAATCTTTCAATTTCTCCATTCCAGCAACTAAGATTTTTAGCACCAATATTTTTCTAATGCTAAAAGAAGGTTCTAAACCTCTACTTGAATTCTTGGCAACAAATCCAATGTAGCTATTTCTATCCTTCCATTATATCTATAAAACCAACATTGCCTATCAAAATCCATTTTTTTGGGTTTTACTGTAGATTTTTCATTTGTAGTAATACGCATTCTATTTCCTATCAAAATCCATTCCTTTGTGTTTTGTTATAAATTCATCTTCTACTGCAACACCTATTTCATTTCCTATCAAACTCCATTCCATTGGGTTTTGATGAATACTTTTCATTTTCTCTAACACTCATTTTATTTATTGTAGTCTATTTCTAGCATTCTATTTTTGGGATTCCATTCTCTAGCATTCTATTTTTTGGGATTCCATTTCTAGCATTCTATTTTTTGGGATTCCATTTTCTAGCATTCTATTTTTTGGGATTCCATTTTCTAACATTTCATTTTTGGGATTCCATCTTTTGGCATTCCATTTTATGGGATTTTTTCTTCTAGTATTCCATTATTTAGGATTCCATTTTCTAGCATTTCATTTTTGAGATTTCATTTTTTAGCATTCTATTTTTGGTATTCCATCTTCTAGCATTCTATTTTTTGAGATTACATTTTTAGGATTCCTTCCTTCATTTTTTGCCAAAAGTCATAAGAACTTGAAGAAAAATAAAATATTCTTCAACATGTTATTTCAAAAATCATCCAAGTTTTCTTACAACTATAACAATAATGGGTCAGATCAATAACACATGAGGGTCTATGATCCCATAGACCTAGCCAAGATAGAATGTATACAATCCCTAAGACTTAGGGGATAGAGTCCTAGTTTCATGGAAATAATTAAAGAGCACTATAACTTAATTTTCACTAAGATCTAGGGTGGCATGCTAGTTACATGAGTAGAAACAAAAGAAAAAAGGGAATTTAAGCTCATCCATTGCAATGGAAAAGAGTATATATCCTCCCCTTACAACGAAATACCCCTTAATGACATCTATGGTAGTGTTTTAGCCATCCTCATTAAGGTTGATGAGGACAACTAGAAGGCTATATTTGATGGAAAACCAAGGGAAAAGGATGAATTTTGTGTAGAGTTTGAACCTAATAACATTTTGGGGAAACATTTCTACCAAGGAACCCATAGGGCCATGATGCCCACCTCTACCCCCTTTCTCTCTTCCTCTAGAGACATCCCACTACGTTTGTCCCCACCATAGCCAATCATGTTTAGGCCTATACCAATCATAGCCATGCACCAAACACACTTAGTGCTACAATACAAAACCCTCAACTTTTTCATGTCATTCACCATACAACCGTGGATGGTATAGCCATCCTCAATGGTTGTCACTACCATGAACTACACTACCACCCAAACAAGACCCACCATGGAACCTAAAGCAACTAAAGGGTCACATACCCCTTTCATTCTATTTTCACCATATATTTCAACACAAACATCATTCTCTCTATTTAACCCACCAATCACTATGGTAACTTAGCCTCTCCCTTCAATGCCCAAACCAATAGCCAAACCACAAGCATCGCAACTTATGTCTTAGCTATATGCCTAAAACCCACAACTGATAGGGGCACCTCAAGACATAGATTAGGGTTTCTGAATGATCTAGGATTTAAATAAATATTTAGGGAAACTTAAGGCCTCAACATCCTGGATTGTGAAAATAATGGACTTTTACTAAGATGATCCCGTTAGTCCTACAGTCCCACCACTAAATCTTCCTCCTAGTGTACTTGTGCCGTATTTCATCAAATATAATGATGAAGGTGATCCAAATGCTCACCTAATTACCTTCCTCTCTAAGTGTTTTCTATTTTACATATGGCTACATACTATTATGCGAATCTTTCCTATGTCTTTGATGGAAAAAGTACTTGACTAGTATCTTGCCTTGCCAAGAGTATCCATATCCTCTTTGGATGAATTAATTTTGCAATTCAATAACCATTTCAAGTATAACTTAAAACTATATACCATGCTTAACCAACTAATTAAGGTAAAGCAAGGACCCCTTAAAACTATGTAGAAGTTTATCCAATAATGGAATGCTTTACTTAACAAGATACTAGAGTCGATAGCTAAGACAAATTTGTTAGCTATCTTTAAAGGAGTAGTTAACGACTTCATAATGTCTAAGTTATACTACTTAGATCCATGATCTCTTAGTCAAGAATTTTCCCAAACTAAGAATATAGAAGATGTTTTCAAAGCCAACCATGATCTTACTTACATGGTGTAAAAAAACCAACATGTATGTAAGGACAAAAAAAAGTGTAGGCAAAACAATGTGGCCATGGTGATTGTAACCAAAGAAAATAAATCAACCAAACAAGGGCTAAAGAATAATCAGCCCAAGGAATCTACTACCAATAATAACAATCAACCATGAACCTCTTGAACCACTACATTCATTGCTTCTAGGCTAACTTTGCAAAAAAGGATCAGTCCAACTACACCTAGTTTCCCCTCAAGCCATCAAAGCTTTTGGACTAATTGTTAAAAAGTGGTAGAATTAAATATATGTAGATGTCCAAGTTTTCCCATAAGAGGCATGATAGATTACGTGAAATAGTAAAGGATCCTACTTAGGAAACTAAGGATGATCCTCCAGTGTCCAAATACTTTATGCTTGAGTACTTTTTCCATCACCATTAGTTACCAATCATAATACTAATTTCTTCCTTGCATGTAAAGATGACCTACAAAAGATGATGGCCCATGCAATGACTTCTTTCTCACAACCAAGTAGGGATAGCAAGAAATCCCCAACCAAATAATTGAATAAGGCTATGCAAAAAGCCAAGAAAAATAGTGATAAGTAGACCAAGTTAGTGAAATAAGTGGGTCCACCAAGGCCCATTCCCATTTTAGTTGTTCCCATGACTCCTACGATACAAGTTTCTTCAAAAAGTAAACTATGGGAAGAACCAAAACTTAAAGAAGAAGAGAAATAAGCTAGGCCACAACAACAACCCAAGCATGAAGTTTGTATTTTTGGGTGCATGGAGGAAGTCAAAAACAACAAATTAACAACAAACAATAGATACATTCTTAATGCAATGGAACAAGTGAAGCAATCAATCAAACAAAAGAACACAACTTTGAGTTTGTATGGCTTGGTCATGACTTCCACTACCCACCATGAGGCACTATCAAAAATGTTAACATCTCTTCCACTACCCTCTTCTCCCAAGGAATCAAAGTCAACATCTCTTATGTTTCATGATAGCAAAGTTAAGACAAATCCCCAAAACAGTAAAGTAACCAAGGCATCTCTCTTTATAACCAAACAAGTGGGATAATATAAAGTACATAGGGTGCACCTAGATGATGGAACAACAACCAATGGTATTCCCTATATTATCACTAAGTGCTTAGGCCTGATGGAATATATGCAACATATAATGACCTCCTCCCTCAAATCCTTTAATGGATCATAGGTTTCAATTAAAGGTTTCATCTCTCTAGACTTTATGGCAAGGGAGCAATTCCCTACAATGATAGATTTCTTCATAGTAGAGGAGACATGAGGATTCACTGTTATCCTAGGGATTCCTTGGCTCACCCAATTATGGGTTATGTCTTCATCCATTTACCAAGAGATTAACATCCATTACAAGGGAGGTGAAATAGTTATTCATAGTGAAAGCATGGTTCCCTTACCTATTAAGAACATTGACATAGAGAAAGGGTCTAAAGTAGAATTTCAAGAAGAAATCCTTGTCATTGACCATAAAGCCAAAGATATGGATGGATCCAAAGAGACTAAAATGCACAACAAGGAGCCTATCAATGCATCATGGGGAGAGCTCCCCTTCAACATTCTCAGCAAAGGATATGAAGAGTATAAAGTAGTGAAAAAGAGCCCATGTGTGTTTCCCAATCTCTCAAATATTAGGAGCACTTACAAAAGTGATATACCCTCTTAATCCTTCCCACACCTTATGTGCTTGCAACATTATAACTATATGTAATCATAGCCCAATAGCCTATTTTTATGCTTTACTTACTTTAGTGTTTGTGCCCTTATTTTATTTTACATTGAATCCTTTATTAATTTATAGATTAAATTTTTACATTTACTCTACATTCTTTTACTTTTGAAGCCTTATCTTTTTATTTGAAAAACAAAAAAATGCCATAAAAATTGTAAAACTAAGAAAAACTATAAAAATTCATGAAATGTAGAATATCCAAAAAAATATTCTCTTTTATATTATAATGGTTTTCTAAGACCTTAAACTATCATCATGGACCACCATGGTCTTAAGCTAACAAGATATTGTAAAGCCTACCATGGACTTAAACTAGTAGATAACCTTATACCCCAATTTCACTTTAGTTTACAACCTCATTACATGTTCTTTTTAACTTTCCATCACATGATAACTAATTCTAGCCAACATAGCCAAAACATAGATTGCAATGTAGAATGATAACATAAACAGAACAATAAAACTATAATGTCATAACCAAGTTTAAAATTTAAAACTTGAAAATTTAAAATTAAAATTAGGATGTCCATAATATTATAATCATAGACAAATAAACCATCCAAAATAAGCTATTTTGGCTAATATTATCCATACATCACTATCACCATCAAATCTAAACAACTAAAAATTGTAAAGTCATTGAGGAAACTAGGGAGCACCTTGTCTTGGAGGTGTGTCATCATTTCCACTCTTGCCACTAGGGCTATCGATGTCTTCTAGTGCCTATAACATAACAACATAAAACTTATTAGTCACTAATGCACATAAGAAAGTAATAAAAAACTTAATAAAAACCAAAAGTTAAAGTATGCAAAACTAAGGTAGTTTTGAA
This sequence comes from Gnetum montanum, assembly GCA_015680685.1. Taxonomy (NCBI): domain Eukaryota; kingdom Viridiplantae; phylum Streptophyta; class Gnetopsida; order Gnetales; family Gnetaceae; genus Gnetum; species Gnetum montanum. The sequence goes on along the minus strand of MNCI01034785.1, from coordinate 270,570 downwards.
GCCACATGCTCTTCAAGGAAGTTTTGGAGATCAACCTCTAGAGGTGGAGAAGTTGCTCTTCAGACATGTGGACCTAGTCTGCACCCCTAAGATCAATACCTATTAGGATATTAGTCTTGTTAACATCACTCCATGTAGAGGGCTCATGTGAGAATGTGACTATAGATGTTTTCCCTACTGTAGTAGTAACCTAACAAGTAAGGAAGTTATCCATAACTATGTTCTTTGTAGACATCTCATAGACCTCCTCTACATTGATGTCTATCATGAATAGTTTGAGCTTTCATCACTTTTTGGATTCATCCTTTAGCCAGTTAAGGTAGGCATCCTATTCATCTTTGTATATCTATTTGTGGTCCTTCTATGTACAATCCCACTTAAGGATCAATTTGCAATAGTCTTTCCACTTACTAGACTTGTGGTTGATGGGAGCAATTTGGAGCTTCTACTCTACTACATGTCTAGCAAGGCCAACATTACCTTAAATTATTCTCTAGTAAAAAGCCCAAGTTATCTCCTTGATGTACAAGGAATCTCTATTGTTCACTTAGGCTTCTATGAAGTCCTTGTAGTCCTTTAGGTTTGTTACCTTCACTTTTAGATTTTGATTCTCCTCCCTTAATGTTACAACTTGTTCCCATAGGAACTCATTGAAGCATCTACACTTTCATAGAGACTTAGCACATGAGTGCACATCCAATGGCATCCTCATATAGCCCACATGGGACATTCTTCAAATCATTAAGTAAGGGATCCAATGCATCTGCCTTCACTAGCTTGTTGAGATCCCACCTCAGTTTAGGCACTATAATGAACAAATAAAACCACATAGTAATAGAAATTGTATAATCATGGAAATTAAAAATAAACAAAATAAAAATATAAAAAACCATGAAAAGATAAAAATAATAATAATAAAGGATAAACAAGTTTAAAAACCTTTACCAATATCAAGAGCTATTTTTTGCAATTAGCTCATCATATCTTTAGCTACATTCTATATGAATTTATGTTTATCAAGGGTTTTAGTCCATGGTTGCATGTAGAGGATGGACGTTGAAGCTTTTTCCAATGGTTCTTGGGCTACAAAAAGTGCAATAAGTAATCAAAAATCATGGCTAAAATAGACATGAACCAAGTGTAACAATGGCAAATGTCGATTGCTAGAAATACTAAGTGGAGTTCCATATACATAGTTCCAACCCCGGATTCATGCGAGGGTCATGCTAGAGAAGACAAATCCTAGGTGCCCTGAATGGTCTTGTTGATTAGACAAGGACTTACTTGATCAGTAAAATTTTGTAATAACTAGATGGAAAAATGGTGATTTCAATGAGATAATATAATATCGCTAATCTCAAAGGTGATCAAAAGTGATGTAAATTATTCAAAATGGTGCAAAATCTATATAGATAAGATGCAAGATACTGGATTTAGAGAGTGTGCAATCCCAAGATTTGGGGTTTAGCTTATAAACAAAGTATGTTGGATAAAATGATTATAGGAGAACTTTGGTTTGGATGAAGCACATGCCAACAACATGAAATCTATTTAAAGATAAAACAAGCAAAGGTCAATCTACCTTGTTCTAGCCAATTTGGGTGCAAGGGAGTCAGACCTGAAGCAGAATGTCCATTAATAGGCTATTTCTGATCAGAGATTCTTGCCAATCACCTTTGATATTATTATGATCGCTGATCCTATTTTTGTCAATATTTTCCAAAAATTTCCAACAATTTCCAGTGAAAGATAATTTCTCATGGAGAAAGTTTACGTATTGAGAGAAAATTTTGCCAACCCTTTGATCCTAGTCAACTGGAGTATTTATAAGGTTAGGGTCAGGAGAAAAATGTGGTTTAGATGACACGTGTCCTGAAACTACAAAATTCCATTGACTTTATGTGTTCATGTTTGAAGCTTGCGGCGCTATGCTACAAGACACTTTGAAGCGTAATGTGTCGTAATCTACTTTTGTTGGAGCTTTGGCAACAAACTATTCCACAGTTGTGCTGTAATATGCTAGAAAGAATATTGTGATGTATGAATTGTTGATGCCTGAATTGTATTATCTCCATGGTTGGTTGTATTATGCTGCATCATGCTACATAACATTGCATAGCATAATTCAGCATAAGATAGCGAACCTGCAAAAAATTGAAGTGTTGTCATCATGCTTCCCTTGTTTCTGTTCATTCTTTTTGGGGTTTATTATGCTACACTGCACAGTGTAGCATAATAGGCCCTTCGCCAAAAAAAAGGAAAAATTTTTGAGATGTGCGATGTGTTGCAGATCCTTTCTTGAGCCTTCAGATTTTACTGGACCATCGAGGTCTCAAATTTTGCTATCTCCATTGTTGCAATTAGATGGACTATCTTCTAGCATTACACCATGTTATGCTATATTACACTGCATTGCGTAATGTGTCATAACATGCTAAAAGTTAAGATTTTTGAAACATAGCCAACTCTTGAAGTTGAAGACTTGCCATTGTGAACCCCTTGTATTGTTTTGTCCTTTGGATTCCATTACGCTGCACTGCATAGTGTGGCATAACAGACCCTTAGCCAAAACGGAAACTTGTTGAGCCGCGACTTATGGAAAATCCTTTTCTGAGTTGCAAGATTTTGCTGAACTATTGAGGCCTTGAAATTTTCATGGTGTTTCAATAGCCCCTCTTTGTTAACATTTAGAGGGATTTCCTGAAAGACGTTGACAAAGAATATGAAACACCAGAGAGATAAAGACACCAACGACATCCATCGGCAACTATTCAGATTTCACTCTATAAAACTCAGTAGTGCAAAGGTAGGAGAAGGAGAATAGGATGGATCTTAAAGAATTTTGAGGAGGGAGGTTTGGGGAAGAATCAAGTATGTGAATAGGAAAATTTCACAAACAAGATTTTTGGACATCCTGTCATAGGTGCATTTGCGAGAGATTACATTGCTATACTGCAGATGAAGGGCTTGCTCAGACAAGTTGTGTTATACCTGTATGGCCTGGATAAGTTGTTTTACATCCATTTTGCCTAGCCTAGCCTTTTTTTGAGAGTGAAATTTACATTCCACGAGGTGAGTTTTGTTATACTAGTTCATGGACATGATGATGCAAAATAATTGATTATATGTTCACATTCTATACAGACAAAGAAAAGGGTAAAGGAGGTTATAAGGACAAGGGAAGGAGAAGATGAAGTAAGGTGTCTGATGGAGGGAGAGGTAGGGTTTGCACTCCCAATAAATTAGGCTAGTTTGAGCAGCCACCTCAGAATGCCGTGACACCTCATCTCCTAGCGAATGCATCCTCGATCAACGCTGTGGTAGCAAGTAACCTGCAAAACATAACTAGAAGAGAGAGTGAAAGAAATCTTCCTAATCGCTAGGGAGGCTATTGAAACAAGCACTGTCTGAAGTGAAAAGGAGAGTGTAGGCCACAAAAAGGGACCATAGCAAGGAGCAAGGGTCCCAATGTTGATCCCACAACTCATGAAGTAGCTGTTGATAGCTAGATTCATCTTGCTCAAATGGCTAGGCAAAGAACTAGTCAAATAAATTTGCTAAGCCAGAGTCTAGTGGTAGCAACAGGTGGAGGCTACCGAGACTATGGATGACCATAGTTTTTTTGGGGTCCCAACTAATGAAGTTAATCCTAGGAGTTGCAACTATAGAGTGGTTGTCATAGCAACATCTCTGAGGGGTTAGTAGTATGCCTTTCAGAATATATGAGGAATCAGTAAGATGCTAGTGGGGGTAGTGGCATTGCATTTGTCCCAATGCCTTTCCCATTCCATTTGGTAGGGATGGAGTGCAAGAGTGATCACACTTTCTTGCTTCATGGATTTTCTGTTGACGGATTCTAGTTTTGAGTCCTGGTTGACCATTGTTGCTGGTTTTAAGTGTCAGTAGACCATGGTCCCAATTGAAAGTCTAGGTAGACTAAAGCCTGCTAGTTTTACGTCATAGCGAATGGTGGAAAAACTAGTTTATGGTCCCAACATACCGTTTTGTGGGTGTTAGTTTTATTTCGTGACCTAGGGACAAGCCTATGCTAGTTAAGCATCTCAACAGGTGCATGCTTACCTTGCTAGTTTCACATCATGGTGGATGGTCAAAACCTTTGCCAGTTTAGCATCGTGGAAGATGTGTGCAAGAAATGCCAATTTTACATCATAGTGGATGTGTACAACATTTCTAGTTTTATGTTGTAGTGGATGTTGATTACCTTGCGTTTGAGCTGAGTCAACATTTAGATGTAGTACTGCTTCAGATACATATGATTCACTGGATTTGGGTGTTTGCTATTGTTGATGTCTGCTAGCCTGAAAGCTCCATTTTTGTTTGCATTGAAAACCAAGAAAGGGCCTTGCTATCTTGTAGAGAATTTTCCCATTGGTTCACGAATGGCTTTGAGAACCAAGTCTCCTTTCTTGATCGGTCATTAATGCAAGTTGTGATGATGCTTCTATTTCTGCCTATCTTGATACCTTTCAATGGTGTTGAGCATATGGATGAGTTTCTCCTCTACTGAGTCTAAATCCACGATATTGGACTCATTTTTTTGAGTCTCATTTATAACTATCAATAGGAACATCTGTAATGAAGGATTCTATAATTCCAGGGGCAACACTTCTTCAGACTTGTAGACTAGGTTGTAGGGTGTTCTATCGCAAAATTCCCTTTTGCAAGGTTAGCGATGGAAACAAGGAGTTGATTGGATCATCTTGATAGAAGCCTAATACCTTGACTTCCTCAGTGTTCACAATTTTAAGAAATTTAATTCTTCTACTAATGAGTGCATCATTTTCTTCGTATCCACCCACTCTTGAGTTATGGGCAAACCAACAGTTTGAGTTGATGGTAATTGATAATGAATCAATTGTGGAATCATTTGTGGAGAGAGAGGTTGTTGGACTATTGTTTGTTGCGGTGGGATGTCATTTGGGGTTAATATGATGGAGTGTGGTATGCTATAATGAGTATATAGGTTTTGCTAAATAGTTGGTGGGACCCACTACCTAGTCACATGTTGTGAAGCAGTTAGTGATGCTTGTTGGATTTGCACATGAGGTATGTAACAGGTGGACATGGAAGCTGGTATGATTGATGGAATCCCAATCACTTGATGTCAAAAGGTTAATCCTACATTAGTTTGGGGAGGAGGCTATTGGGATTGTATTTGCAGAGGTATGATGGAAGTGGATGTGTTGGATTGAACGTTGGACATGGAGAAGATAGGAATGTGAGTGGCTACTTATTATAGAGAAGCTAGTGGTGGAAACATAGTTTCTTCCAAGAAAGGTTGAAATAATGATTTTTTATGGGCATGTAGACTAATGGTATCGTATGAATCCCCATGTTTAGATTGGGCTGCAAAGTTGTCTTCCTCATCTCCACATTGAGGCTCTATCAGAGGTTTCTATAAGGCTTGGCTTCTCACCATGAGGAGTTGGGATATGAGTTTATGGTGGTGTTCACAGAGTGGGATTATGTCAAATGCTGAGGGGATGAATTCATGAGCTCCTTTGTGGATAATTTCATAGTCTCTCTTTGCTTCTCTCTCTACATGATCGATGGGTAAGTTTGCTTGGATCTTGACATAGATGAAGTTATACTATTTGGGTGTAAGAATTGCATAGGCAGGGTCTCTACCCTATAGCCTGAGTGACTGGTGTGTAGGTCCTTGGGTGTTTATTTGTTTGATGATAGTTATGGACTCGGTAGTAGTCACAGGGTTCAAGGTTTCAATTCGAAAGTTAGAGTTTGGCAACATTACCAAGTTAATTCATGAGGATTCCATAATAAACATGAGTAAACTAGTCTAGACAATGTTGAATATGAGTAACTATAGTGTGAACAAACTATAGCAAGACCAATGTGACCAACAACATGACCGAACTATAGTGTGACCAGCATGACCAAACTACAGTATGAGTTCACTGCACCGTGAGGTATCAAGATGGATGGATAGGATGGGTAAGTCAAGCCACCATATGTAAGCTAACTAGATAATTTGGGCTTTAATTTCAATATTTTTTCTATGCAGAGTTTGGATAGGTAGTGTGATCTATGTTTTAACAGACAATAGACAATTGGCCCTCCTTCTAGCGCCAATTTACTGTACTGATCTAAATCATCAATGTAAGGTTGGAAGGGAAAAAACATTGAAAGATCATCAAGTAGAAATAATTGACCCTACCTTCACCTGAGGGCAAGTTGGAAAAGTATATGAGGCAGAGTGCCTTGGATGGTCTACATGAAAATCAACCGAGGACTTCCCCAAGCGTAAACTATTGCTTGCGTTGGGGTTATTGTGACTAATATTTTAAAATGTGAAACAACATGTACGAAATGTAAACTTAAACTAGTATCATAATCAAAATGTGAAAAAAACATGAACTAAATGTAAAATAGAGTAAATAGTATAATGGATCACAAAATAAGCTATATTGTATTGCATAGAAAAGATGTGCACCAGTCAAAGCGTAGTTACACATGTAGATGGAAGGTCAAGCAGCAAGCCCCAAGGTGATGTGATGTGATGTGTTTTAGAGGTGCTTGGATGCTATCAGTTAGAGTGTGTCGAGCACCAAAGGATTTCTTATTTGAGTTTCCTAAGCCATTTAACTCAAAAATTTTCCACCCTGTTTATGTGAATTTATAGGGTATTTATAGGGATAGATTGGGCTCAAGTGCAAAATATGAGAATGGAATCAATGACTGGGAGATGAGATGAAGGTCAGATCAAGTGACACATGTCCAATAGACAGCTGTATGTGAGTTGGATGTGTGTAGGCAAGCTACGTTCTAGACCAAGTGCATTGTATCTTATAACATGTGGCTTACTCAAGCCCATAGAAGCACATACAATTTAGAACGTGAGGGCTTGGCAAGCCCACAAATGAAAATTTACATTGAAAGGATGATGTAAAATAGGAGAAATTAGCTCTAGCTTGCTTGAAACTTCTAGATTTCTAACTTGATTATTGTAGGATGTTGATTCGAGTGGTTTTGTGACTATTTTGAGTGTTTTTTCTTGACAGGAACTTCCAGCGTGAGTTGATTTTGTCTCAACATAACTTGAGCATGCGCATGCTACACTCATGCTATAGTGTGACCTCAACGTGAGTGAACAAAGACTCATACATTTTCATCAAATTTCAAACTTTGAACCCTGATTCCTGAGTGCAACAACTATCTAGCAATGGTTGATCTTGAGAGTCAGAAACTGAGGTTGAAAATAACCTATTTTGAGATGTTTATGGTAGGTCATGCTAAACTCACACTATAATGTGACCTGAAGCATGACTTCAAGAAACTTCCAAAAACTTGCAATTTTGAGCTGAAATCTAACATTCTAAATTTTAGAATTCTAAAGATAGGACTGCAGGTTGTCGACCATGAACTCTGAGGATGATTTGCACCTTGGAAGTTCGATCGTTTTGACTTGGTTTGGAGGCTCCTGGAGTTGGTCACACTAGACTTACGCTGTAGCGTGACTTGCAATGTGACCCAAAAAACTCTTCTAAAAACCTACAATTTTGAGCTAAAATCTTATATTCTAAAGTCTGGAACCCATAGTTGTCAATAGTGGACCCTGAGGATGAGTTGCACCCTTGAAATCAAGTCATTTTGACTCAGTTTTGAGGCTCTAAAAATTGGTCACATTGGACTCACACCACAGTGTGACCTGCAGTGTGAGTGAGAAAATTTGCAATTCAGCATGAGTTCCAGGACAAGGTCAAAGTTTTGTGTCTGAAAGCTCAAGTGTGGGTTGTTCTTGTTTCAAAGTGTTAGGCTAAAATTAGTGGTGTTTTAGCAGCAAGACCACAGAAAAATTTAATTTTTTTAATTCTCTATTATTTTAGAGAATCACTTATTTTAAATTCTAATGCATTCTAATTAAATTTTAGTTTTTTAATTTATTATTTTCAAAAGTCCACATAGCCCTTACTAGCTAAGACTATTCTCAAGTTTTTGTACCCATATGGGAGGCACTCAAGGTAATAGTCTCCTAAAAGAAGCTTTTCCCTAGGTGTTGGTGTGTCCAAAATTTATGTATCAACACCTTTTTGGTGCTAGAAGAAGATCATTTCTCCCACCCTTTATTTATCAGCTCTTCTTGCCATTTTCTTGTGGCTATTTCATTTTCTAATCCTATCTTGGAACCTATTGAATTTTTTAAAAAAACCTTTGTCTTTAGAGCCTTTATTTTATGAATTTTTTTATGTTTCCCATTTTCTAAAAATTGTTGTTACCAAAAAATTTTTTTAAACCCTTATTTCCCAATCCTTCTTTTTTAGATTTATGTTTTGGTAGTCCTTACCTAAATCCCGACCTTGGTAAGGTTGTGTTATTACTCATTCACTTTTAATTTTATTTTCCTAATTTTATTATTTTATTATTTTCTTCTTTTAAAAAAATTTTATAAGCTTTGTAATTTCATGCATTTATTTTACTTTTAGAAAAAAATTATCTTTTTTTAAAAATAGCATATTTTATTGTTTTTTACTTTGTCAAAAAAATATTATTTCAAAATATTATTTTCTTTTTTAATTAACCTCATATTTTTATCTTAATAATCATATTTTGTAGTTTTTGTTTTATGAGTGAACTCTCCTTTACTCCTAACGGACTAGTCACCCATCTCTTTGCATTAAGGAAATGAGAAGTTTTATTTTTCTTGAGTGCTAGTGGTAGGAGAATTTGGACTAGGATGGTAGCCAATCAACCCCCAACTACCTTGGTAAGCAACCCCTTTAACTTTACAAACTACCACAATATCCCAAAATCACTCAAAAATATAAATTTCTTCTTTGACCCAACAAACCCAACTAGTGATGCCTGCAAACATGTACAATGTTTCAAAACCTTACTAGGGATCCATAACATTGTGTAAAATGATGTAGCATGTAGGGTCTTTGTGAATTTTAGGAGAAAAGAAACTAGCAATTTTTTATGCTCCCTAATGCCTCCATTAACTCATGGCAAGAATTCAAGAATAATTTCCTAATTTAGTTTGACAAGTTCACTAGCCCTACCATAGCATCTAGCAACTTCACAAACTTAAGAAAGATACTTGGGAAAAAATTTTCGAGATTAAAATATAAGATTCCTCCATCAACTCACTTATGTTCCAAGTAAGAAGTGCCCACAACCCAGTGGTATCGTTAACTTCTACCTCTCTATCATTAATCCATTCTTTTCCTATGCCATCAAATCCAATCCCAACATAATAGAAACATAGTGAGCAATGGCTTAAGTTATGGAGTTAGAACAAATTACCCTCATGAACAACATCCAACCCCATTTTGGGATGATGAGCATGAGTAATCATATGCAATCTAACCCTCTACCTCTACCAACTTTCCCAATGACCAACACTACATTCCAAACTCCTTCCCCCTTTTCAAATTACTCAGCCTTCAAACAATAATTTTCAAGGTCCCACATCTTCTTCATTCCTACCATCTAACACTAGTTTGAATGATGACCAATCAAAGTCCTTAATCCAATCAATTGTAAACCCAAATGGGATATCCAACCCTATTGGATGTACAACTCAAACTGAAAATTAGATGACCTAGATATTAACTTCACTACAAAAGCATTTGAATGAAGTGGTAGAATTGAAACAAGAAAACAAGGATCCTATACAACCAAAAAAAGCCAAGTTCATTAGTCAATGATGATTATTTTCACCTCCATAACATGAGGCAACATTCTAAGAGAACTTGTCCTCAATTCTTTGAATTATATGGCAATAATACCCAAGGTCAACAAAATGGAAAAACCCCAATTATGGTCCTTGATGTACCTCATGAAATAGAAGACAAAGAGGTTTTTTCATTAGAACAAGTTATGGAAAGTGATTCCAACCCACATAACACTCACTATCGTGGAATCAATGACATTATAAACACACACAACCACAAACTAGAAATAATCTTTATACTCCTTCGAATAGGAAAGCTCCTAGTCAAAACAACCAAACTAGGTCATCCCAAACAAATGCTACACAATGACTTAACCATTAATCTATACTTAGAAGAACCCCACCTCAACAAAAAGCTAAATATGAACAAAAGACTTATGATCTAGTTGAGGATTTGAAGAAAATCAAAGATACCATTTCAATGTAGGACCTTTTACACTTTAACTAAATGAAAGATGTGATCCAAGAGGTAGTTCGTAGACTGAAAGCTAATAAACGAAAATCCCCAATCCCTAAAAGGTAAGTTCACTTCACAAAAATTCCTAACACATTATCAATAAAAAGCTCTAACAATTCCATGTCAAGAAAGAAAGATCAATCTCCTTTCTTGATGACTTTGATTATTTTAGGAAAGAATGTCCATCATTGTTTTATGGATTCTAGCACAACTGTTAGTATCATGCCACTCAAGGTTTGTAAACCCTTAAGAGCACACATGATATCACAAATGAAAAGTGTAATACAACTCAATGGGTCTAATGTACCTATCGTAGGATCATTAAAGGGAGTGAAAGTACAGCTGAAACAATACCCTACATTTACATGTTACATGAATATCTTAGTAGTTGACATGTCATCCACTTATGGTATGTTCTTATATAGGAATTTTGTAGACAAGTTCAAGGGCTTCTTTAGGTTGGATTTCTTAAAGCTATTTATTCCTATTAAAGGAAAATTTGAATATATGATTATACCTAGAGAACCCTTCTATAAGCAAGTGGTAACAACCTTTGATCAACAAAATATATTCCTAGAAAACCAAAACACTAAAATTTACATTGGAGTTATTGAGGTTGAGCATGGAAAACATGTTATATATGGCCATGTGAGTAAAATTACAAAAACAAATCCTTTTTCTAATATAGATGCCATCTAACACTATCAGACTTCTAGTGAATGTGAAAAAATCTTTGAAGATACCTTACCTTATCATATTGAAATGAGATTTCTTTTGGATGATTTTCCACATTTAAGGGAGGATAAAGGTATAGAAGACATCCTATCCCTTAAAACATTAGAAGGTGTGCCAAATCCTACTGACATATCCATTCAAAAAGTTCATAGAGAGGTTGTATTAATGACTCATCAAGACTTAGACCTATTAAACAGAAGATAGAAACCTAGATAAAAGATGAACTTGATGAACTTATGGAATCTAAAATTATTCATATTATGAAAAATCCGAATTTAGTGCTTAATATAAAATGAACAAAGAAGTTAATATTATGTCTTGATCATAATTATCAAGAAATTGTTAAACGATGTCTTGACAAAAAGTATGTTGGTGAAGTCTTTAGGATAGGAGACCTAGTCCTGGAAAGAGGTAGAATATTTGACCAAGAAAATATTCAAGGTAATTTCTCTCCTATGTGGTCAATCCCATTCCAAGTTAAAGATGTTATTGGCCCTAATTTATAAAAAATTACTGATGTGCAAGGTAATAAGTTACCTAGAAATCGTAGTGCATTTCATTTAAAGCATTTCTACTCAGGTGCCCCACATGGACACATGGTAGATTCTTAGTTGTATGTTTTCTTCCACTTCACCAAGACTTTCATTTTTATATAGATGAATTTTCATGTTTTCTATGCATTTCAATCATTTCTTCCTTAGCATTGATTTTGTTTTTTCTTTTCATATCATTTTAATAATCATTATGGTCATTTAAGTTACTTGGTATTGGGTCATCAAAACACCATTGGAAAATAATGTTAGTAATGCTTTATATAATATTTTTTATTACTATTACATAAAGTCTCCTCTATATTATATATTTTAATACTCCTATGATTTTTCCTAATCTTTTTCAAGCTTTTAGTTTTATTTGTTATGTTGGATTATGGAGGATGAGATTTATGGTAACTTATCATGTAATCATCATAATTATGTAAGTGTGAGATATATAACATTGAAGATTGGTTAGCCTCAATCACTAGGTGACCTTGTAAAATTCCTTTTTCCCTCTCATAAACCTTAGCCTTGAGGTTTTATGATCCATGGCTACCTTGTGAACAATAGGGTGAAGTATGTTAATCTCCCCTTAGAACCCTTAGCCAACTAGGAGACCTACTATGATGTAATCAAATTGTAATTAAAAGCACATACATGAGGGTTGAACTACACCATGGGAAAAGTTCCAAAAGGAACATGTTCTTTGGAAATGTGACTAATTGGGTAGACTCATTTTGGAATTCCTACCTTAAGAATGATGTATACCATGAGAAAAGTTTCCTAACAAAAATAATAAGGAAAAGAAATGAGGACCATGTTCATTAGTGGTGTAATAAGTTCTTGAGTGTGAATGGGTCTGGTATCAATTCTTACCCTAACCTCCATTTTCCCATTTTGAATGTATTTTTCCAAATAAAAAAAAGAGAGTCCTAAGGAAAAATCAAAAATTTGTGACTATCCATGATCTGACTTAAGCTTCTCCTCCTCATTAAGTTTGGCATAGGTCTTTTGCTCAAAGTAGTCCACATACTTTTGACTTTTACCTTGTGAGAAGATTGGTAATGAGATCTTAGTTATACCTTATAATCATGTGTGTGTGTGTGTGAATATGTAGTTAAAATAATGAATTATATATTTGAATTTTAATTAAATAAGATGGTGTGGTAAGGGTGGCCCACGTCTACTTCTATTTTGATTTTATGGTTATTTTAATCATGTTTAGATCAGCATAGTTTACTTTAAATTTTTAATTTGTTTGTGTTTTATGATGTTTTTAATTTTCTATCCATTAAATTTATTTTAGAAATTTTCATAGTTTTTCTATCCTTGCACTTACATGCAATTAAATTTTGGGGGCTAATTGTTGAGACCAACCTCACCCATGGTAGGCATGAGGCCATGATCACCAATAATGTTGTTGAAGTACTTAGCTCAAATTGTTTGTAATTTCAATAACCCTCTTGAAAATTAAGATACAAAATTATAGTCAATTTTTTTTTAGATCATCTCAAACTAAGATATAAATGTAGATCTAGTTAATTAAAATTTTATAGATATAATGTTAAGTAGTTTTAATATTTTTATTTTGACAATTATTTTTAGATAACACTTTTCCTATGAACTACTTATATGTTGACTTTCAAACTATGTTTAAACAATTTTATTATAATTTATGAGTGACATAATCTTGTTAAATGAAAGATCATATTCCTCTCTAATTTTTTATAATACTTTTATTATATCCTATATCATTATATTCCTTTGTATGTCGTTTAATGTCATAACCTTTCGTTTTGAAATACTTGCCTAATTTTATGTTATATAACCTTGCACCTTCTTTCATGGATACTTCAAGGATAATCACCTCATAAGCTTTTGTATCAATTCTTTAAACTAGAATTTCACATTGTAATGATTCTTTTCTAGTAGTTCAAAAGTTATGTTCTGGTCTTGGTTACATAATGGCAAAGCAACATGAAAGTGAAAGGGCCAAACAATAAATTTTCGTTGCTATTTCTCTCTAGCAAGCATGTAACCCAAGGTGGACACATGGAAAACAACATTCAAAAGTGATAGGTGATAACATGTGAAAGTATAAATGGTAGTAGCGAGTAGTAGGGATACCTCTCCCTCCTTTTCATTTTGGACAAAATGTGGGACAGTGGTTATGGGTGTGTGTGGTGGCATACAGTAAGTGACTCACTACAAAAGTCCTTGATCAAGTAGTATCTTTGGACACTAGTAGCAGATGATGGTAGAAGGAAGTCTCTCTCAATGGTGTAGTATCTAGCTTCTACTCTCTCCCTTTTCTAATGGCTACAAGTAATGTTCGTTGTGGCAGCATCCATAATGGACTAGTGGCATGAATGGCAGTAGTAATGGGACCAGGGAAAATATTAATTGTTTTAGTTCCCTATTATTTCAAAAAATCACTTATTTTAAATTCCAATGTATTTAAATTAAATTTTCTTTTTTTAGTTTACTATTTTCAAAAGGCCACATAGCGCTCTCTAGTTGAGACTATTCTTGGGTTTCCGTACCCATGCAAGAGGTACCTTAGCCAATAGTCTCCTAAAACAAGTTTTTCCTCAAGTGTTGGTGTGTCCAAAATTTATGCATCAACAATGACCTAATAAATTCTATCCTTAGTTTATACCAAAGCCATTTGAAGACCAGTCTACCCCCTTGAGACATACAAGTGCTTCCACAGAACAACCACATTACTGAAGAAGAAAAGAGAAGTTGGAAGTGAGAAAGGGGCCTTAGTTAAAAGGGACCTTTAGGAATGGGTAACATGTCATTATAGTTCCATAACTAGTGCTTGTAGCCTATTTATTTTTTCTAAGGGATGTGCTTTGAATTTCCATTGGGTTTGTTTTAAATGGGAACCACACTATGCAAATACTTATTTTTCCTATTATTGGTTGACATAGAATGGTAATAAATCCATGAAAAAAAACATACATCCAAGTAAGAAAAAGGACATAAAGAGTACTAAATTCCCTTGAAGTCATTCCCTATTCAAACCTTTGGATCCTTTCCAAATCCAAAAACTACCAAGGCTACAAATTTGTTAAATGTTTATTAATGAAAAAGGAACTACATAATTCTAGAACAAGGAAAACCATAGATTTTTTAGATGTTGTGGACTCACTACCTATTGCATGAAAAAGAAACCAAAGTTATCCAGTGTGTTTTAATTTATGTGGGCATGTGCTATCCAGTTATTTCAAAGCTAGAATCTAGACACAAACAATTAAATAATTGGATAGCACAGCACATACCCACATAAATTAAAACACACTATACCTAGTTGGTAAGAAAGCATGTTATTACTAAAACATAATAAGAAAATCATATCCAAATATAGGAAAATATACAAGAAATTGTAAAATATTTAAGAAAAATAAATTGTACTAATGATGTTGTAAAACAAAAATTTTGAAAAATTAATAATGTAAAAATAACAAGGTGTAAAATAAAAAGTTGTAAAAGTAATAAGGTGTAAAAAAAATGTGTAAAAAAATATGAAAATCTAAGGAGCCACTTATATAGTTAGCATGGATGGCCATCTCCCCCACAACTAAGTTAGAAGAAGAAGATTCAAAAGATTTAGAATGGTTGCACATTTGATGAGGCATTTGTTGCACTAGTTTACTTAGATTTGTGGAAATATTTGACTTTTTGTATGTTGAATAGCTATTTCTTATCTAGGATTTTTAAATCATCATGGCCTTACAAGGGAAATTTTTGTAAATTATATAGGGTCATTTCTACAATGTTTGAAACTTATTTTGTTGAGGTACATGTGTGGGCTTCTAGTAGAGAACCTTATCTCCTGGTTGAAATTTGACTTTCCTAATTCTAAGGTCATGGAATTTTTTATTAAATTCCTTATGCAACTCATTAGATGACAAGGCCACCAATCAGTTTTTGTATAGCAAGTTAAGATTCATTAATATTTTTTTTTGTGCTAGACTTAAACGAAGGTTGAGATCACAAGCTATTGAAAGTGTATGAAACTTAGATTGGATAGGAAGCATTGATAATTTTCTATACACCAACTCATAGGGAGAATAGCCTATAGGAAGTTTTTGTGTTGAGTGGTAGGCCCATAGGGCATCATTGACTTTTTTGCTCTAATCTCTCCTATATTTACTAACCATTCTTATATAGATATTTGTGATTTCCCTATTTGTAACCTCAACTTGACCATTGGCTTCGAGGTGATAAGGTGTTATTAGTTTATGTTCAACCCCCAAGCATTGAAAAAGCTTTGGAAAGGTAGTTCCTATAAAGTGAGTTCCATTATCAGAGATTAATGCATGTGGCATACCAAACCTATTTACAACATTCTATTATACAAACTAAGTACCAATAGAAGATGTACAGTTAGTGATGGTTGTTGCTTCTACTGATTTCATACAATAGTCAACAAAAACTATGATGTATGTATTTTTATTTTACATGGGAGTGATGGGATTCATGAAGTTAATTCCCTAGATGTTGAATGGTTCCAATGGTTGGATCCACTATTGAGGTCTCTCCATTCAAGCAATCATTCCACTATCTCATTGGTAGGATTCACAAGAGCAGACATATTGGTGAGCATCCTTGAAGATTGTTAGTCAATAATACCCTACTATTAGGATTTTAATGGTTATGCATATCATAGCATTGTGGCTCCCATAAGGACCCTCATGAACATCCTAGAGAACATGCAATTGATCATCATCAGGGACATACCATTGAACCAAGTCATCGATGCACATCTTGTAGAGGTGTCTGTTAATCTCCATGAAGTGTTTTACCTAGTGAGACATCTCCTAAGTGAGAAGATAGGTGAGAATGAGATCATACCATTTAAGCTCAATGGGTAATTATTTAGTTATATTCCTAACAAAGAGGAGTTCATTAGGAAATATATTAGATAGTGGGCTTTCTTCCTCTTTGCTATCCCATCATAATTGAGATAATTGAGTAGTGATCACATTCTTAGTTTTCTTTTAATCTACCATTGTAATATTGAATTCCCAAAGGCTCACTAACCACTATATGACATAGGGACTTACCATTGGCTTATTCATGAGGAAGTGGATGGGACTATGATCTATGTGCACAAACACTTTATATCCAAGCACATAGTGCTTGAAATTCTCTAAAGCAAACACCACTACCACCAATTCTTCTTCTATTGTGGTGTAGCTCAATTGTGCATCCACAATTCATTGGATAGCATAGAGGATGTAATATGGATGTTTTTTGTAGTTCAACTATGTGAACACAACTCCCAAGTCATAAATTGATGCATCTATCATAACATGAAATGGTCTAGTCTAGTTAAGTTCTTGTGGAATTAGAGTTTCTACAAGTTTTTTTAGCTATTGGAATGTTTTTTCACATTCATTGGTCTAGAAAAAAGGTGCATATTTCTTTATTAGCTCAACCAATAGTTTTGTGATCATGGAAAAATTCTCTAAGGATTTTTGATAGTAGCCATTATGTCCAAGTAATAATTGAACATTTTTTACAGTTTTTGGTTGGTGGGTAATTCCTTAGATGACCATTATCTTTTTAGGATCAACCTCAATTCATAATTGTGAGATTTGATTTCCCAATATAGTTTCCTCTTGGACCATTAGATGACTCTTTTCCCAATTTAGCCAAAGATTTTGTTTCCACACATCTTTTTAGTACTTACTCAAGATGGTCTAGGGTTTGCTCAAATGTATCTCCATAGGTGAAGAAGTCATCCATGAAAAGTTTCATACCACTACCAGTTTGCTATTGAAAAATTCCTATGATTAGGCATTGTACAAACCAAAAGGAATTTTGCAATATGCAAAGGTTCCCCCATAGACTCATGAATGTTGTATTGGCTTGATCCTCTTGTGCAATTTGTATTTGGTTATAGCCACTATAACCATCTAGAAAACTATAATAACAATGTCTAGATATTGTGTCTAATACCTAATCAACAAATGACAATGACTAATGGTCCTTGAATGTTATCATATTCAACAATTTTAATTCAATTCAAACATGTCACTTATCTCCTTTCTTTAGCATAATCATGAGATTACTAACCTACTCACTATCTACAATGGGATAAATGAACCTCACCTTTAGGAGTTGTTTGTTTTCTTTCTTGATGATCTACTTCAATTTGGAATTTAATCACCTTTGTGTCTGCTACTTTGGCTTCATGGTTGGGTTGATGTAGATACGATGCTTGCATATCCTAGGATAAATCCCTATGAGTTTAGGATATGAAAAAGAAGAGGCTACTACCCATTTTTCAACCACATTTAATAGCATCTATTTTTTCTTGAGAAATATTTGCATTGATTATTATTGTCTTTGCATTGGTACACAACCAAGGGCTGTCAAACTTACATAAATAATTAAATAATTTATATCAAACCCAAAATAAATGTTGTATGGTTTTCAAATAAAGAGAATCTTAGGGCCACGTGGCCTATAAATAATGTGGGCTAGTCCAAGTAGCGAGGGCAGTTGTGGCAGAAGTGGCAGGGCTGGTTCAAGTTGTAGTTGTTGTAGTAGCAGAACTTTGTGTTGGTGCTGTCGCAGTGTGGGCACGCCAAATCTTTTCTTGGATTTTTCGACGATACTTCCAAAGTGGGCACAGGATCGATGTTGCTGTTGGTGAGGTTGGAGCTGCCATTGTCATCATTGGCATCTTCAATGATGGTAGCAGCAGCACAAGACAAAGAATTGTTGTTATTGTTCATTGGAATGGTTTTTCCAAACAACTTGAAGGAGGGATCATTCCAGCATTTCTTGTTTTTGGTGGTATCGCTCGGCATCCACGACATCGTACTTGCCTACTATGCCACCGTCTCTTTGAACATGGCTTCACTGCAACAAGAACTTGATCATGGTCATCCTTGTCCTTGTCCTGGTCTTGGTTTGCCTCATCCAATTATAATTGTATCTCATCACTTTGAGAAAATAAATGAAACGCTTGCAAAGAATGATGGATGGAAGCGTGATCGGTGTTGAGCAAATCGCAGACACACAAGGAGCTAAAAAGGCACACCCATTTCCTTTTCTTTCATTTCATCTGACAAAAATCAAGGAGGACGATCAAGTCATTCTGATCAAGCCTCTGTTCTGTTTGGGCACTTTTTTGATATGGGGATTGAAGCAGGATTCTGGGATGGTGACACTTTTAATCCTAGTTCATATTCGCGCCTGTGATTGGTGCACCATTACTTTCTTCCATATGCTTCATTGCATTTTTCTACCTCTTCCATTAGAGTTGCTAATGTAGATTCTAGAACGAGGTAGAAATGTAAAAGCCAAAAATTCTAGTCCAGCTTGATGCCCCATTTCTGAAATTTGTCTTTCCAATGATCTTGAACAAGCTATAGGTGACACATGAACGGTAAAGCCTGTCTCTGCCTTAGAAGGCTGAAGATTCATAACAAAGCCCATAGGAGGAGGATTTCCTCCTTTAAGAAAAACCATATTCATAGATACAACATCAGCCTTAGCTACTAATCCTACTCCATTACATAGCCAAAATGTGCCAACACTTTGGTATTTTGATAGGACCAGAATAGCTTCTTTTATCTTTAAAGTGAATCTCTTTGGTATTTCAATAAAAAATTGTCAAGTATTATGAAGGTTCTATTGAATGAAATTGTTGACATCCATTATCTAGCCAAGATGGAGTCTCGTACATGATAGTTTTACATAGCATTTTTTTGGTAGCATAGTAGGATTGTCTTGAAGAAATTGCTTATTTGAGCCTTGGAAGTTTGAACAATTCGTAGATATTGAATTTGAGATAGCTTTATTGTGAAGTGTTTACTCGTATCATTTTACCTTGTTTAAACATTTGGGGCCTTAACACAAATATGATTTCTTTCCTTTCTATTTCCATTGAATCTTTCTCTATTTCTTGTTTTCTTGTGGACCTATTTCCTTCTCTAGGGAAAATTAGAAGTATATTTGTGGAGTTGTGCTGGAATGTTTTTACAAAATTTTATTTGTTAAAAGTAGGTATTATAACGACCACGTAGATTACGCAATTAAACAAAATAGAAACTCTCAACAACTCATAGTACTTGGCAAAGTTAGGTGAATCTCTTTATGATAAGTCATTTATAGTTTACACATAATGCAATCGTTTCATTTTTCACAACTGCACACTGCAATAGCACACACACATATTCACATTAAATATTGAGTCTATTTGGAGGTATCTGGGCCTTGGTGTTGCCAGAGACCAGCAAGCACCTAAATCTTGTTCAAGGACACTCGTTGGTGATTGCGTCTGAAATGGTCGCCAACAGTTCTTTTGGCACTAAATGGACAACTAAGAATTTATCCTCTAAGTTCATAAGCCTTATAATTTTAACACATCAACTAGGAGTTTTTACAATAAAGGCTTAATAAATTAGATACTATTTTCAATTCATGACCAAGAAGATTGATAGTTTGGAAAATTTAACAATTTCAAAAGATATTCTAGATTCTAAGATTGATTCTTCATCAGAAGAAGAAGAAAAGAAAGATTNGATTTCAAAATTACAATGATATTCCTAAGGTAGTTTACAAATATTTTCCTAAGCCTTTCATTCCTGGAAAAGCTTATTTAGCTGAAGAATATATTCACATGTTTTAGTTAGCTTTAGCTCATGCAAATATTCAACATCAACATCAAGCTTATAGGTTGTTTGTATTAAATTTAAAGGATATGGCTTAGATTTGGTATTCAAACTTATCAAATAATAGTATTACAAGTTGGGATGACATGAAGAATCTTTTCTTGGCCTAGTTTGATAATCAATTAGATCAACAACAACTATACTGTGGGCTGATACAAGCTAAGAAAGGAGTTAAAGAGTCAATTAGAGATTTTAACATCAAGTTTTAATGAATTTGTGGACTCTTTCAAAGACAATATAGACCATCAGAAGAAATGCTTAAAGAAACTTATCTTAAGGCTGTCAACCCCAACATTTCAATTTGGTTAAGGAGAACTCCAAACTTACCTACACTAAATGAATACTTTAGTGAAGCTATACAGTTAAAAAAATAGTTGAATCCTAAAGAAAATATTGTAATTCAAAAAAGAGAAGAAAGAGTTATGATTCCTATGCAAGATTTTGTTTAATTTAAAGCTTTACTAGGTCCATCTCATATTAAGATAGAGCAAGAACATGAAAGAGTAGAATCTGGAAAAGGACAATTAATGAGAGATATGTCTAACAAAATAGTGAAGCTTGAAAAATCCTTAGTAAGAGTTAATATCAGGGAAGAAATGAAAAATAGAAAGAATAAACATCAAGACACTAAGTTAGTAGAAGATGAGGATGAAAGTAACCTTATTATGTCCAATTTTCTTGATATTGAATCTAATAATGAGTTATCTAGTGTTCATTATGCAAGTAAATCTTCTAGCAATGGATCTAGCGATACTTATTCTTTATCAAGTTTTGAAGAAGATATGTCTTTAGATGAGGAATGCAATAACAATGAGGAAAATGGATATAATCTCAAATGAAAAGAAATATTAACTACTTCTAGACCTCCAAATGTTATTACTAATCCATCTACTAAGAGAATAGCTTTTGAGCCAAATAGAAGAGATAAGAATAAAGGTAAAGACAATCAAGTTGAGCAAAGCACTCCAAATCAGTATTTTAATAAATGGATAAAGAAACCAAGCTTTATTGATGATGGAGAGTATGATTTTATTGAAGAACTTAAACATGTCAAGGCCAATATTAGCTTTTATTAGTTGCTTCAAATAGGAGATCAACAAAGAAAGGCTTTAGAGTTCATTACAGGTAAAAGGAAAGTTAGAGAATTAGAGTTAACTTATGTGTAATAATGATGAGAAATTAAAGACCTCATATGATAAGGAAGCTCCTCCTTTTCTTTTGACAATGAAATTAAAGGATAAATACTTACATAATTGTTTGATTGATTCCAGAGCTACATCTACTATAATGCCATTATCTATATGTAAGAAACTTGGTTTGATTCCTGAAAAATCAAACAAAAAGATTGTTCAAGTGGATAAAAGTAGAGTGAATATTGTGGGTCAATTACCAAATTTCCTGTTAGACATTACTTCTGAACCCCACATCAGAAGTAGAGTAACTATTCAAGTGGCAGATATACCAGATTCGCATAGTCTCTTATTGAGTAGAAGTTGGAGCAAGAATTTCTCAAGTTACATATCAACAGATTATTCTCACATGTGGCTACCTTGGAAAGGAGAACCAAATCAAATATACATCTATAGTGAACCTTTGATTCTTAATAACATTACTTCAAATGGAAGAAGTAAAATGGCTGAAAATGTAGGTGTTGAAAAAAAAATTTGTACACTTCAAGAAAATTATAGTTTTGAAAAAGAACAATCAAAGAATGAGGATAAATGGGAGTTATAATTTGATAGTTCATGTAATTCAAAAGGTGTAGGAGTTAGTATAGTTATATTAAGAAATGATTCACCTAAAATTCTCAAAGTAATTCATCTATCTTTCCCTTGTACTAACAACAAGGCTAAGTATGAAGCTTTATGTATTTGTATAAGAATAGCTTTAGACAAAAAGATCAGAGTAATCACTATAAAAGGAGACTCAAGATTAGTTTGTGAACAAGTAAAGGGTAACTGTGTAGTAAAGAGCTCATTCTTAAGACCTTATAAGCAACTTGCTTGTAAGATGTTAGATCAGTTTTAAGATTGCCGAATAGAGCATATAAAAATAGTAGAGAATCTTATAGTAGATGATTTGGCAAAGGTAGCTTCAACATTGGATATACAAATATTAGAAAGTTGCAAAGATGTAATGATTGAAGAAGAACATCAGACATTAGTACCAAATAATATAAGAAATTTAAAAGTATTTGAAGATGATGATCAAGTATTAACATTTATGAAAAACAAATAAGAATTTGAGAGTCAAGTGATATATAAAATGTTATCACTCTCTAAAGCTAATTTCATTCCAAAAAGTATGATTAACTTAGAACATGAGTTCAAGAAAAATTTAGTTACTAGAATATATATATAAAACCCAGATAGTCAAGCTTTCGAGGTAGTGAATTTTGGATTAGACAAGATGCCAAAGATGTTGAATGTTACAAAGGAAAGAGATTCGAGTTTCAAAAAAAATTTGTTAACATGTCTAAGAAATAATTTGGACAATTTTGCTTGGTCTTATGATGATCTTAAAGCTTTTAGGCAAGATGTGATGACACATAAAATTCCTTTAATAGAAGGTTGCAAAATAGTCAAGCAAAAACAAAGGAAATTTAATCCATCATTTGAACTAGCTATGAAAATCAAAATCAAGAAGTTGTTACAAGCACGAATCATATTTGGCATGGCTTGCTATCCTTGTTCTAGTGAGAAAGAAAAATGGTGATATAAGGCTTTGTGTAGACTGTGTAGACTTTAGAAATTTGAATGATGCCTCAAGAAAGGATATGTATCCACTTCCAAGAATTGATGAGATTAAAGTCTTAGGTTGTCAAGTATATTATTTCTTATATGGTTTCTCAGGTTATAATCAAATTGTTGTAGATAAGAATGATAGATACAAAACAACATTTATCACCAAATGGGGAACTTCTACTTACCAAAGAATGCCATTTGGATTGTCAAATGCTGGAGCTACTTTCCAAAGAGCAATGGATTTAGCATTTCAAGATTTATTAGGCAAATTCATGGTGGTTTATTTGGATGATATTATAATATTCTCAAAGAAAATAGAAGATCATATTAATCATCTCCAACAAGTTTTCAACAGATGTCGTGAGTTTCACATGCCATTAAATCCTAAGAAGTGTATCTTTGGGGTTAAATCTAGAAGCTTATTAGGCCATGCGATATGTCAAGAAGGAATTTCCATAGAAAATTCCCGAATCCAAGCAGTACAGAATATTGAGCATCCCACAAGTAAGAAATCTTTTAGATCTTTCTTTGGGAAGATAAACTTTGTAAAAAATTTCATCACTAGGTTTATAGAAATTACTAAGCCTTTGATGCATATGTTAAAAAAAGATGTCCAAGTAGAGAAAACACCAAAATCAGAGAGAGCTTTATCTGAAATTAAAAATGCTATACAAGAGGCTCCATATTTGGTGAAGCCTAGGCTTAAAGAAGATTTTTGGTTATATTCTTTTTCTTCAAATGATTCTATTACTGCCATTTTAACACAAAACGATGATGAAGGTCAAGATGAACCAATTGGATTTTTTGGGTATCATTTGAAAGGTTCAAAATTAAATTATTCAAACTTAGAGAAACAAGCATTTGCAGTCGTCAAAGCACTTCAGCATTTTAAATATTATTTGGAAAGTTCATTAGTCCACATTATGCTAATTGAACCTGCAGTCAAGTGATTCCTAGCCCAAAATGAGATTGGATTAAAAAAAGGAAAATGACTTATAAAGTTGCAAAGTTTCATATTTTCATTGGAAATATGCAAAACAATTAAGGGAATGGGATTAGCCAAGTTAATGACTAGAGAAAATGAAGCATGTACACTTGACACCCATGAAGAGAATTGGTATGATGAAATTCTCAAATTTCTTAATACAAGGTAAATCCAAAATAATTTAGCTGCAAGTCAGAAGAGAGCTTTCTTCAAAGGAGCAAAAATATTCGTTGTTAAAGATGATATATTATACAGAAAGGATTTTTGAGGGGTTTTATTGGAATGTGTTCATAATGATCAAATTAGTTTCATTTTGGAACAATTCCATGATCATTTAAATTTATTTTATGAATCCCCTAAGTCGACTATGCAACATATACTTTGATATAGATATTACTGGCCTTCCATGTATTAAGACATTAGTTCAAAGATTCAAAAATGCTATAAATGTCAAATTCATGGGCCCAAGATTAAAAGGGCTAGAGCCCCTTTAAAACCAATAGTTGCAGATAGACCATGTCAGCAATGGGGTTTGGATTTTATCAGTACAATTACTCCTTCAAGAGCTAGACATAAGTTTATTCTCATAACTACTAATTATTTCACAAAATGGTCTGAAGTAAAGGCTCTAAGAGGAAGTTCAGCATCAAATGTGATTAAGTTTCTAGAAGACCACATTCTAAGTAGATTTTATCTACCAGAAGTGTTAGTGTTAGATAATGAACCTGCCTTCAAATCTTAAGAGTATATCAAATGGGCATCAGAAAACTCTATTTTCTTATTTTCCTCATCAAACTATTATCCTCAAGGAAATGGCCTAGCAAAATCCACCAATAAAAAGCTTATTGCTTATATCAAGAAATTGATGGATGAAAATCTAGGAAATTGGATTAATTATCTACAATCTCCATTATGGTCAGATTGAATTAGATTCAAGAAAGCTATTGGAACATCACCATATAACTTAGTTTATGGTTTGCTAGCGAGAATCACAAATAAGATTGTAAGCTCAGCTTCTGAATTCGTACAAAGATATAGTGAAAAAATTGATAAACATAGAAGTTTCATGACTTTGCTTATTAAAAGAGAAATTGAAGTAGATAAAGTAAGGGATAATTTGTTATAGAATACCTCTCAAGTTAAAAGATGGTTTGATAGGAAATCTTTGAAAAGAACTTTCAAGATAGGGGACCTTGTCCTATTATGGAATATGTAGAAACCTAATAAGTTTACACTGACATGGATTGGTCCCTTTCAAATTACAAAGCAATTCTTTGAGGATACTTACAAATTATCAACTTTGGATGACATGGAATTGCAATTTCCATATAATGTTTTACATATAAAATATTATTTTGGACAATTGCATACAACTTGAAGATGTCCTTACACAAAAATAATATATGTATATACTATTAGGTATAATATTACTAAGAATATAGTATTAATTATTATATTTAATTATGATATTGGTATATAGTTAAATAAGTAGATAGTATATTATAATAGTATATATATTTAGGATTAATTTATTTAAATTAGAAAATAGTTTTCCTCCAAGTGAGGCAAGTGTAAGCCTACATGTGAAATAAGTGGAATTCTACAGGTGTGACAAGTGGAGAAGGTGACTCATTCACCACTTAGTGAGGATTGTGATAAATGGTTAGAATACCTAAAAAGAAGGAAACTTGGTTGAAAACTCTTAGGGGGGATTTCAAATTTCTAGCACCTATAAAAAGAAGGTTAGGTTGCCTAGGATTTCATCATCTTTTAATTCAAGTTGAGTAGGGAAAGTAAGAGAGAGATAATTTGAAAGAGGAAGATGGAGTTTAGGAGAGCAATGAGAAATCCTTTTATTCCATATGTGATGGGATGTTGCCCTGAACATGTTTTGAAGGCTTACCTAAAAGCTAGGTCATGTGGAGCTCCGAAAGAGTGTCCTTTCATGGCTTGGTTTTCTAATGAATTTTCTTTCCTCACAAGAGGTTTGGAGATAGATTTCAATATTTGTGGGAAATACCAAGATTGCACCAAATAAGAGGAGAAACCTGAAGAGCAACCAACTAATGAAGAGTCATCATGGGCATGGGAAGAAGCATTCGTATCCCAAGAGAAAAATGAAGAACCCAATGAGGAAGAATAGAAGAGTGCTAAAGAAAAAGATCCAATAAATCAAGTTAAGAGCTCCACCAAACCAAAGAACAACAGGACAGCCTTCATCACATCATAAATTTCTTATGAGACAATTAGAGAGATGAGTATCCCTACCAGGTAACCCTCACAATTCAGTTTCCATCCTAAGAATAGTCCATGAAAGACTTGATAATGTACAGTTTGTTATTTTTCTTAGGAATGAGGTTTTTATCCCATCACACCTTATGTTAAATGGGAACTTTCCTCCAAACATATTTCTATTCAGCTATAGAAATTCAATGAAAATTTTAGTATGTTTCAGTTTTGAAATAAGACTGCATAAATTTCTTTAAGCTTTTAAGGGGGCAGAAATGTTGGCACATTTGGCCATTTCATGGGACAGAAAGAGTGGATACTAGGAAAAGAAAACTTGTGGAATGATGTATGGTTGATAATTTAGAAATAAAGCATGTGGCTTTACAGTTACAAGTTGATGGATGGTTTGGAGAAGTTACTCACTATTTAAAAAAAATAATGTTAAGACCTTCTCAAGATACAAAATTAAAGTGCTAAATTATTTTTGAGGAATCATGGTTATATAAAGACAATGGCATGTATAGAGCACTATATTACAAAAAAAGACATGATTCAAGGTTAAGCCATAGACAAAATATGCATAAAACATTGATCCAAAGGCCAACAATGGAGATTAAAACTTTACAATATGAAAGGGGCATTTGATGAACCGAAACATGGCAGGACTAAGCAAAATATATTTTAAAGTAATATATAATATTTAAATGTTTGGAGATGTTGGAAAATATCAACCATGAAGAAATTAGGCATTCCCTTTCTACCGTTCATATTGACCATGGTGAGCCGATCAAACTGCTAGCGGAAACACCAACACTTGTGTTCACAAGGTTGGGCTACAGGAGTTCCAAAAGACGATCGAGTAATGGTTTGTGTTCAATGGCATGCTGAATATTGGCAATAATTTATCCCTGCACTTGAATTTTTCAATATTCAGGGTTATGTCTTTTGCAAAAAAAGGGGGAAGAGCCAGAAACTAAATGTATGCGTGGGTGAGGCAATGGATGACACCGGAAGCTAATGCATAGAACAAAAAGATACATTTCTCAAGATCAAGCGTATTGTCTTCTACAAATTATCTACAAAATGGTCTCAGGAAAACAAAGGTAAAGTTGTATGTGTAGGAAATCATCACTGGAGAAACCGAAAGCTCAGTAACTCTCATGAAATGTGGGATTGCAGAGTTTCTTTAAAGCCCTGTGTCGATGGAATGAGCCAAAGTGGAACATGATTCAGTAGTAAGGTGTTTCAAAAATAATTTGAAGATGCAATTGTGCTCCCTAACTAGTGATAAATCTCCTTAACCAGTGATAAATCTAAGTAAGAACAAAAAGCCCAAGACCAACACAACAAAGGAAAGAGGCAGCCAACTCGTCACAAGGAGTTGCAAGAGTTAGTAGCAGTTGGAAAGTTGCGATTCTTGAATTGAATAGATGACAACTACAAAGAAAAAGTCTCCCATTGAGGATGTGAAAGAAACACCGTGTCTGCATCCAGCGGCGTCGTTGCTAGTTATATGGTTAACCAGAGAGACTTGCACCATTACAGTTACTTTTCTCGTGGATGCTAGAATTACGTTGAATATTTGTCCACAAACATGAAGGAAACATTAACATGTTACCTCCATTGGTTAAAATAATCTAGAGCTGATGCCACTGTCGATGCCTACCATTTCAATGATGCATTTAAAAAAATGGAGATAGCATTATTCTAGATGTCAAATGCAGCTGCAACCACTTGTTTTGTATGAGAAAATCAAGGAAGAAGGGGAGGAAAAATAGAGGACAAAACCATCGTAAGCTTTGCATCAACGATGCCCTAAGTTTCACAACGGCAAGTGTTGTTATCGATTGTTTAAAAATCCAAAACTATAACATAAAGAAATTAAATTAAAATTAATCAATTAAGACATGCATAGTGTTAAAGATAATTTGACAATATTGTATTGAAAAAGAAAAAAAATTTAGTTAGTATCCATGATAATTATAGCTAATGCTAGATTACTTTCATGAGAATTACTAGGGCTTAATAACATTTAGTAATTAAGATCTTAAATAAAAAATTAAAATAAATTAGGGATCTTGGATTTATTTTAAAAATTATTATATATAGGCTTATAAAAAAATATTTATAATGTATACACATGCCAATGTTAGCATGATTTTCTCCTAGTCTTTTGTACAAGTTACAACTTCCTAACTTGTTGAGCAAGTAATCTCCTAACTTGTTGGGTAAGTATGATCTCCTAACTTGTTGGGAAAGTTATAACTTCCTTACTTGGGAGAGAAGTTAGCTAAGATATTTTGAAATATGTAACTACCTTTTGAACCCTATAAAAAGGCTTCATGGGTAAGAAGAAAAAAGACACACTGGAGGATATTGGGGACTACTAGCTCTCACTTGAAGACACACTTTGGAGCTCTAAACGAGCATTTGTAAAGAAAAAATTGTGAAAGATTGCTTGTAAGATGACTTTCTAAAGAAAATATTTTAGCCTCTTTGTCATATTCTTGTGATTTATGCTTATTATTTTTTATTTTTTTTAAAATTGTTTCGCTAGTGGTTTTGATAGTATCATGCTTGGAAAGTAATTTTGGGATTTTTAGATTTCTCTTATTGTTCTTGTTGCCCGATAGAAAATTTGTATTAAAATTTTTCCATAGAAGCGCTTGTGTTTAAAAGCCTTAAGAGCATTTTAGTAGTAAATTTTATTATTGTGCAATGTATAAGAACCGCTATTGAAATTTTTATAAGAGAGCCTCTACATTTTGTCAAGCCATTGAACAATTCAATAGTCAAGAGGGTTCAAAAAATCTTTGGTATTTTGATGGGACCAAAATAGCTTATTTTATCTTTAAAGTGAATCTCCATGGTATTTCAATCAAAAATTGTCAAGTATTTTGAAGTTTCTATTGAATGAAATTGTTGACATCCATTATTTAGCCAAAATGAAGTCTCTTACGTGATAATTTTACATAGCATTTTTTTGGTAGCATAGTAGGATTGTCTTGAAGAAATTTCTTATTTGATCATTGGAAGTTTGAACTATTCATAGATATTGAATTTGGGATAGCTTTATTGTGAAGTGTTTATTCGTATCATTTTACCTTGTTTAAACATTTGAGGTCTTAACACAAATCTTCATTCTTTCCTTTCTATTTCCATTGAATTTTTCTCTATTTCTAGTTTTCTTATGGAACTATTTCTTTCTTTAGGGAAAATTAGAAGTAGATTTGTAGAGTTGTGATGAAATGTTTTTATAAAATTTTATTTGTTACAAGTAGGTATTATACGGAGTGCGTAGACTAGGAAATTAAATGAAATAGGAACTCTCAACAACTCATAGTACTTGGAAAAGTTAGTTAAATCTCTATATGATAATTCATTTATAGTTTAAACACAATGCAATAATTTCATTTTTCACAACCGCATACCACAATAGCACGCACATATACTCACATTAACTACTGAGTCTATTTTTAGGTATCTGGGCCTTGTTGTTTCCAGAGACCAGCAAGCACCTAAATCCTATTCGAGGACACTTGTTGGCGGTTTCATCCTAAACTATCACCAACACCTAGCTGTGGACTTGGATGAAGGTTCTAAGAAAAGATTCTTTTTTTGATTAGGGTACTCACTTGGCTATTAGGTTGCATGAAAAAATCCTCAAACTCTACGAGGATCTCTCCACAATATGCCATATGCACTATGCATTTTTCAAAACATATTTGAAGAAATTCATGGAATTTTTGGTGGTGAGAAGGGATGGATGATGGATCTTCTAGGACCAATTATAGCTCTCTAAGCCTTGGATAAAGCACATATATCCAATCATGCTAGCCTAGAATACACCAAAAGATGTTGGGGAATTACTATCTATCATTGTTAAGGGAGTTAGTGGTAGGTGGTGTGCTCTCCTTGATAGCACAAGGGTTGAGCCTTATGTAGACCATGCTAAAATTGGAAGCGCTAGGGAGCTACGTGATAAAGCTAATGGAGTAGTTCAATGCAAGTTGAAATAACCCATGGAGGAAGAAACACTAGAAACAAAGCAATCTTCCAAAAGAAGGTTTACATTGAAGCTTAGCAAGACTCACCATGTGGTCATTAGTACATTGCTTACTTTGGTTATGTTTTAGTGTTTTTGTTTTTTCATGTTTTAATATTTAATTTTATAAGGTTGTTTTATTTTTAGGTTGTTACAATATTTTTCATTTACTTATCTTTGTAGACAAGTAACAAGACATCATAGCCCAAGCCAGAGTTATGGAGGAGTAGCAAAGGCATATTGTGGAGGTAGTTCTATAGAACCATGAGGTTAAAGGATTGGCCAACATTAAGTTGGATGAACTTGATGTCCTATTTGGTGAGCTACTACCTGAAGAGCCCTTGGTCATCATCCCTAATGAGGAGAAGGATCCAAAGATGCATACACCTTAGTGCTACTTGTCATAGTTTATGGTTTTAATTTTCTTTCTAACCATCTAATGATTGTTATGCTTGTTATAATTTATAAGCCATGGGTAGAGGCCTCTACCAATATTTTTCTTATGAAACGATGGATAAAAGTCTTAGATCAGATGGAGTTTATGCATAGAGTAGCCAAGGACATCAACAATCAATTGCAACAAGTTGATATCAGGATTAGTAAGAACAATGCATTATTTCTATTACCTATTCCATGCTTAGGTTTCTAGAGGTATATTTGGTTATAGTTTTTTACTTATTTTATGGATATTTTAGTTGTATATTGTGCTTATGCTTATTTTTCTTGGTTATTCATTTTTTATAGTGCCATGAGTTGCATGGGACCTAGTCATGACATGGAGATTAACCTCCTTGCCAAAGCTCCCTCCTAAGGTTGAGAATGTACCATATAAGTTATATGAAATTGCCACTAATCTTACAATTTAATGTCTGAAAACTTCATGTGAATTCCAAAAGACCAATGAATCCCTATGGAAGTAGGTTATGACCTTAAAGAAGGAGAAAAAGTGATAGGCTTAAATGATTATTGACCTTCAGGATTGTAAGGCCTTTGTGGAAGCCCAAGTGGCTAACACAAAGAACTTGGAAACTAGGGAGATCACATAATCCCACTATTGGAATGTCATCCATGATAAGGTGGCCCTTTCTAAGGAGATGATAACAATGTAAGATTGAGCTATTCATCAAGAGGATTCAAGCTAAAAGTCCTTACAAGATCTTTGAAGGAACTCTCACAATGGTCATAATGGTTGAATCCCCTACTCCTTAGGTCACTATGACTACAGGTGAGGTTTCTATGGTCATAGTGTCATGAGAGTCACCCATTTGGATGGATTTCAATATGAACAATATCCTCATAGGTATTAATCTTGGGGGTGTGAATTGGATCCACATGATAGAAGACTAGATCATTAATCACTTGGACATTGGTCTTCCACATCTTATCCTAAAGTTCATCAAGCACAACTTCCTACAAGTTTGATAGCTTTTGGTTTTAATATTTTCTTTTAGTATTGGTTATGCATTGATTATTGATTGGTATTATGTTGTTATGCTTCAAGAACTAAGAGATATCTGTGGCCCCAATTGTGAGGGTCAAAATGATCCACCACTTCCTCCTCTAGATGCCCCTTAAAATCCCACAATTACTCACTTTCAATTTTTCCTTATTGATGACTACATGATGTTTATTTTTGTTAATGTTTATGGCTAGTGTTAGTCAATACTTTGATTGGACATGATTTTAGTTTTGTTGTTATTATTGTTTGAACATTTTTCCACATAGTATGGCTATGGATTTTTATGTTGTAAATGTTTTTAAATTTATTTTAGGTTTTAGATTTTGCTATATCATTCTAGTGTTATGGATTTATTATGGATTTACAATTTTACAATTTTAATGTTATAAACATTGTTGAAGGCCACATTGGCTATCTTGGTCATATAGTCATAAAATGATTGAAACAACTAGGTAACAAGGTTGTAGGATAACATGGAAGTAGGTCAAAATGTTACTTGTCAATTTTAGACCATGGTGGGCCATATGTTCTTTGCTAATTTGAAGTCATGGTATGCCCACATTGTACAAAAGGAAACATATTTTTGTTCATTTTATGTTTTAAAGTTTTTATTAGTTTTTTGGTTTTAAATATTTTATGAAATTTATTTATTTATATCATACTAAAAATAAAGAAATAAGAGTATTTAATAAATCAAATACAAGAAAAAGTTAAAATCTTACGCTTCATGTGAAAGGAAGTTTAAAATAAATTAAAAAAATGACATAAATAGGTAAAATGAAATCTAGTCTACCAGAATATAGGTACATGTGGCTACAGAGTTACAAGTGCATAGGATAGAAGGATCAAGGGTTTATGTTACTCGTGCAAATGCTTCCTAATCTTTGAGAGATTAGGGAACATGTATGAACTATTTTGGACAAGCTTGTACTCCCCATCCCCTTCACTAAAAATGTTAAGGGGATCTCTCCCATAGTGCATTCCTTGGTCCATCATTGTTTTTCTTTTTCTTAAACTTTCCTAATCCTTTAGGTTGCTTCACTTTGTGGCTAGAAGTTTCTTCCTAAAACTCCACTTAAAACCTCTATTCTACATCTACATTGTTAACCGCTAGGGAAATTACATTATCACCATGGATGATAATTTCACTTCCCTCATAAGATAAGTGAATTTCTTAGTGGATAGGTGAGGATATAGCTCATAGTAGAGCTAGACAAGGCCTTTCGAGGATGAGGTTAAATCTTGATGTTTCCTCTACCATAGAGAAATTAGTAGTTATGGGGAATTACTACCCTACCATAAAGTCTAAGAACATAGATCCCTTAACAAAAATCCTTGATCCATCAAAGGATTTGATAGCTCATGTTGACATGTGTTGTATATGTTCCATCAAGCCTAAATGAACTATGATGTACAAGATGACATTTTTTTTGGCTCCATCATCGACATGCACTCAATGCACCTTGTACTATCCTACCCATATGGTTAAAGAGGAGCCTTGGTTACTTCAATATATTTGTGAATGATCTTGGTTTCACTATCATAAAACACTAACAATGTTAAATTTTTCTCCATAGGTGAAGAAGTTACCATCATTACATGGATGGATTATTCGTTATTATGAATATCCTCACTAACAGGAATGGAAATCAACATTTTAACTAGCACTTCACGGTGCATAGTAGAAGTCATGAATAGGTCATAAAGGCTGAGAGTTGTGTTTTTCTATTTTACAAATTGTTTGATCTACTCCATAATATTTAGAAAGTATTTGTTGTTGGACATGGGCTTGTCACCCTTATTGTATTTAACTTTCTTCATGCACCCCAAAATATGTACTTCTTGACTAGGTTGTTGTGGCATCTCTTCTTTTCCTCTTCCTTAAGTTTTACAATCCTCCCATGGTTTACTTGTTGAAGGAGCCTAGGTTAAAGAGATCATGGATATAAATGATATGGGAGTGGGATTTGGTGAGTCCAAGTCCTTCCATGTCTTATCTTCTTGTTGCTCTTGTCTTTGGACTTTTGTGTAGGATTCTTCCTTTGCTTGGTTGGGGCCTTTTGGTTGTTGTTGGCTATTTGGGAGGAAGAGGTCATTTCATTAGCCATCATGGGGGATCATTGCAAGGTCATATCAATGGACATGATTGTAATGGGAGGAGAGGGTACCATAATGAAAAAATGCTCCTTGGGAGGCATTGGTGATGATACCCTTACAACAAAAGAGGACCTTGAGCTAGTAGAGGCTGAAGGGCCTCTTTCATTGCAAGGAGGTATTCAAATCATGAATATTTCCTTGACAGACCTTGAATCATGATTGGTGCTAAATGCTAATATGATATATGGGCTATTATTATCATTTAACATATCTTTTTACATTTGCATTGACTAATTTTGAGGCTAAACTAGGTTGTAAGCATCAAGTACTACATCTCCCCTACCTATCAGCTCTTGTAGATCATCATTTAATGCAAGCAAAAAATTGATGTGATGACTATGAAATTGATGCTAGTGGAAAAAGTGGTAAAGCCTAAAATACTTAGGCACCTAAGGATCATCCTTGGTTGCTTGAGTAGGGTCTTTGGCTATTTCACATAGCCTCTCATGCCTCTTTTGGGCATTCTCAATCATCTTCTTGTATTACATCCTACCACTTTTCAATTGTTAGTCTAAGAGTTTGGATGGTTTTAAGGGTAGCCTAGTGTATTCATTTTGGTCTTTCAACTCATAGTTGGATCTAGAAGTAGTTGATCTAGTGGCCCTAGATGTTGATCATTGGTTTTTATGCTTATTAGTAGGGACCTTAGGTTGATTGGTTCTTGGCCCCTAATTAGTGATCTTGCTCTCTTTAGCTACAATTTTCACTACCATGTTGTTCTGCCTTCCTCTCTCCTTGCCCTTTCATGTGTCCTAGTCTTTATATGCCATGTAGGAAGGATTTTGACTAACCTTAGTAGCATCCTTAATGTTTTTGGTCTAGGAGAAGGCTTGACTTAGTGTCCATGGGTCTAAGTAGTACAACTTTGACTTGATGAAATCATTAACTTCCATCTTAAATATAGCTAAAAAGTGAGTTTCAACTATAGGTTATAGTATCTCATTGAATATACCATTCCATCATTGGATGAACTTTTACACTAGTTTGAGAAGTCCTTACTTAACCTTTATTAGTTAGTTAAGGACGACATCAGACTTTAAGTTATACTTGAAGTGGTTAATGAATTGTGAAATCAAGTCTTCTAAAGAGGATATGAATTCTCTCGATAGGGCATGGTACTAGTCAAGGGCCTTCCTAGTAAGGAACATAGGGAATATTCGTGTTATTAAGTGTAGCCAAGCTTGTAATAACAAGCACTTAAAGTGAAAGCTTATGAGGTGAGAGTTGGGATTACCTTTATTGTTGTACTTTGTAAACTATAGTATGAGAACATCAAGGGGAAGAGTTAGATGTGGGACTATAGGATTGATGGGATCATCTTAATAGAAGTTAATAATATTAACAATCTAGGATGTAGAGGCCTTGAGTCTCTTTCAC
Source organism: Gnetum montanum (assembly GCA_015680685.1). Lineage (NCBI taxonomy): Eukaryota > Viridiplantae > Streptophyta > Gnetopsida > Gnetales > Gnetaceae > Gnetum > Gnetum montanum. Next base: position 235,435 of record MNCI01034785.1, on the reverse strand, counting down.
TCCTCTATTAGATCTTGGATCATCTAAAAGGTTTGATCCAAGCCTTGGGGTATCCCTAATGGTTGTGGGATTTGCACAAAATGTTGTGGTGGTATTTGTTAGAAGGCTTGTGGCCTCACTATTGGTTATGTCATTGAGGGGAGAGGATGTGTCATTATGGTGGCAGGTGGACTAAACAAAGAGAAAGACATTTGTGCCAATATCTAAGGCATAAACAAGAAAAAAATGATGTGTAACCCCTAAGCTACTTAGCATCCCATGGTGGATCCCATCTAGGTAGGTAAAGGGTTGGTGTTAGTAACAACCATAGATGATGGTCACATAGACTAAGGTTGTATGGAAAAAGACTTAGAGATATGGAAGGTGGTGGACTGTGGCACTAATTATCTTTGGTGCACTATGATGATGGGCATGGGCCCAAACATGTTTGGGCAAGAAGACATGGAAGATTGGGGCATTTTTCCCATGGAATAGGTGAGAGGGGTGGAGGTAGGTACTATGGACTTATGAGTCACTTATTAAAAAGGCCCACATGTGAGGTTTTTGTGTTCAGACTACATTCCAAACTTGTCCTCTTGCTCTTTCTGCTCATCTAAGCGAGCCTTAACATCCTTCTCATACATCTCAATTAACTGATATAGGATCCATGCATAGGTCTTGGTGAGGCATATCTAGTCATATAGGAAAGGAATATACTCCTTCCCATCATGATGTATGAGTCCATACTTCCTCTTGGCTTTTACTTTCATTCATGGAATCAACATGCCAACCTAAATCCTAGAATAAATCAAGTTGTAATGATATCTATTTATGACTAAGAACTCAAGACTTCACCCCCTAAGTCTCAAGGATTGTCTACACTCAACCGCAGTTGGATCCTTGAGGTTACACACCCTGATAGCCTATTGGCTAAACCTAGTGTCGATAAAGTTGAGGGAAAATGGTTAACTATTGGAAAGACATAATGAATGCTAATGTTGTCTTGATAAAGATGATAAATTAATGGATAAAATGAATATTCCCACAAGTGGAATTAATCAAAGATCAAAGGGTATGCGCTACAACGTATATGTGGTTATTAAAGGGGGTATACCCGTCTAAGAGAAATGCAAAAAAAAAAAAAAATGGGTGTCCCAAACCACACTAGGCTTGACAGTAATATCAATGCTAGGATTGAAAATGGGGAAAGAATATGGGTATGATAAAAAATCCCACACATCTCTTCATAGTGTTGGAAGGTCTACTTTTGGTAGGTTTAGTTTTGGAAAAAATCAAAAATGGAAATTTTGACTTTTCACAAGGATGGTTTTGATAGGTTTCGAATGCTAAGCTTGGTGGAAATTTTTTATAATAAGGGGGAATGGGAATCTAGGAGATGAAATCACCAATGCTAGCCTATTTCAAAAAATTTTTTAGGAAAATGGACAAAATTTTTGGTAGGACATGAACACTGGCTTTTAAATTTCCAATAATTATTGTGAAATTTTTGAAAACCAAAATTACCTGCAACCTCCATGCTAGGTTTTGATGGTATAAGGGGATGAGTTGTAGCATTGGTTTTGTGGCTAGATAAATAGATGTTAAAATTTGAAATCTTTTTAAATAATTTTAAAGGTATCAGGAAACACTATAAAGAAGGTCATAAGTTTGAACGTAGAATTTAGATGTAGGCCCTACTTCTAGCACCAGAAAACTATAGTGAGCATAAAATTTGGTTGTTAAAAACTTGAAGGTTTTGATACTGTAGTCTTCACCTTAGATTCCAAGGGCCTTCATGAAAAATAAGATCCAAGGTACCTTGGATCATCTAGCATATCGCCCAGTGACTTAACAAGGGTCAAACAAGAGTAACCAAAATGAAAATGTAATGTAGATCTAAGAAAATAAATGCAAAAAAATAAATAAAAATAAATTTAACTTACACAAAAAAATGGAATTTTAAACTTTATTGAAAAAATAAAGAAAGATTCAAAAAATGTATATAAGATGGTGCCCAAGGTAGCAAGGGAGGTTCACTTTGATGGGTTTCAGAGTCCATTGAAACCAATGGCTTTGAATGTTATAGTCAGCTCAATGATACAGAGGTTCCACAACACCCAATGCTATCGAACCTTGCTACTCTCCTTCAAAAATTTACAACATTGTTGATGTAGGAAGGTGAGATGTGTTTGATTTTTGGATCACAAAGGAGATAGCCAAGTTGGTAGTCTTAATGTCCAAATGCTTAGCATTGCTACCAAAATCCACACAATCCTAGGGGATGTAATAATGGTTGTAATGATTGTAGGTTCCACAGTAAGGGGAATTCAAGAAGCTTTTTATGTTTAATTTTTCCAAATCTCTCAAATGAAAAATATGGCCAAAAATGAAAAAGAGTGGAATCTTTATATGGTGTTTGTGTTTGGGTTTTATAGGTTTTTAAGACCATGAGTTTGGCTACAAATTTCTACATAAATACTGATAGATTTCTGCAGCATATAGGTATTATAGGTGTTCAAATCCAGCCAAGTTACTATGTATGGTAAGTCTTGATACCCCTATGGCATCAAAAATATTCCATTTACCAAAAATAATAATTGGAAATTTCACCCACATTGGGCCTTCCAATACCAACGTTGAAGTGTAGGGTCAACCCTAGAGTTAGAGAAATGCTAACATTGGTGCAATGCTAGAGAAACACTAGGGGGAAGGTGCAACATTGTGGGGTAAAAGTGTTATACCCCCCAACACTGGGCATAGATGGGTTATACCCCCCAATAGGTATCTCTAGCATATAAAATGTTATACACCCCCCCCCCCCCCCCCCCCAAGAAAAAACCCATCAAAATGGTAATTTTGACAATCCAAAAGGCATTTTAAAACCCCACCTTGCCCCTACCTCCCCCAAAGCCAAAATATAGGCATCATATAACTTTTTCACTTGGGGTTTGAGGATTTGAGCACTAATTATGCATTTTTTCAACCCCAAAAGCTAAATTATGTGAAATTTCATCTTTTTCATTGCAATCTTCACATTTTACAATGAAATTTCTACCTTGGGTTTCATGGAATAAGGGTGACAATGAAAAGAAGGTTACAACATGCATTTTTGGTGGTGTTTCAAATCTATGTTTCATCAAAGTCAAATCTTTATGGGTTGACCATTTTACATTTCATGACCTTGGGACTCCTTTTCCCACTAAGTAGAAGCCATACCTACTAATCTAGATTTAGCAATAGATAACCTTAAGTTATTTGATAACTCTTCCAACTAAAAGTACTTTTGAAATTCCTTCAACCAACTTAAAAAAGGATTGGTGCCATGTAAATTATTGAAAATATTCAACTTCATGTATGAAAGTCTTGTTCTATTTCTAAACACTCTTACAAGTCTTTCTTCATCCTCTTTATCAACCTTGCTAGGAGAAGAAGTAGTTACCATTGTTGGATTTCCTAGAATTTTCATCTAAGGAATAGGACTCCCTTTAATTGGAATCCTTGACTCATGGGTTCCTTCACTCCTATAACTAGATCATCCTTGCTTATCATCCACTCCATCTCTACTTGGTTCTAAAAATTCTTTATATGAATATGCATGCGCATCACCATAGCATGTTTGGATATGGCTATGATAAGCATTTTTATTTACCTTTAAACTAATTTCATCTAATCAAGAAATCATCATCTAGAAGACAAACTTATTGCTCTCCTTGTCTCTATTCAAGGCTTGAACTTTTTTTCTTCTTAGCCACCATATGAAATTAACAAAGTCCTCTAGCAAATTAAGCAAAAATCAACACAAAACTAATACAAATCTTCAATACCAATGATGTTATAGTATATTTACTCCAATATTAAATCATCTTCAAATACTAAATCCACATATTATGAAAGGATAAATTATTTACTAAAAATAAGAAAAATAGCTATCTTAAATTATTCAAAAGAGAATATTACAATAGGATTTTCAAAACCCACAAACATCCAATACCTCTCAAACACTCAAATGATGCTATAGAGTAGGCAGCTCTAGAAGCACACAATGGTTGTTCTCAATGAAAGAAATAACTAATGGAAAATATCCTCACAAACCATGACTGAGATTCAAATTAGAAAAGTAAATAAGAGACAAGAACACATAATCCAATCCATACACATTGATCCTAGACCTGCAACCATACCTGCACTCAATCAATATGCTCTATCTTGCTCTTGCCAAGCTCTCCTTGACTCAAGAGCTCTCACCAAGACTTCTCTTCATACCACACTCATAAAATCATGAGAAAACTAATATTTATTGATACCAAGAGTACAAGATACTTAGAAACTAAAACAACACCAATTTCAAGCTTTAAGACTTCAATCATGAATCTGCGTAAGTGTCAAAACTTGGAAAATTTTTCTAAGTGTTGGTGCTACACTCTCCAGTGTAGCTAGAGTAGCATACATCAAGCTCTATTCTAAAAAAATTTTCTAAGTATCAGTGGAAATTGCATGAAAAGTTTTCTAAGTATCCTACTATGCTCCCTAGCATAGCACACACTTTAGTGGCTAGTTCGCCCAAGTGCGAAGCAAAAAGTTATTAGGATTGCTTAGGATCACAAAAATAGTTCATAAAATTTTCTATCTTTTTGGGGTTGCTACGCTCTACTATGTTTCCTAGCATAGCAAGTGTAGAACATTTTCTAGTGTCCATTTTTTCCTAAGTGTTAGGTAAGAATCTATCAAGCTAGATCAACATGAAAGGGATATTTAGAAATTTTTTTAACTCCCAAGGCTACCTCTCTTGCTATGCCTCAGAGCATACCTAGCATACCATGAAAGAAAACTGCAAATACTATCAAATTTTGGCTAAGTATCCTTGCTACACTCCCTAGTGTAGCCAGTGTAACAAGTATTGAACATCAAAATTTTACAAAATTTGACTACGTGGTGTGTTATGCTCTAGAGTGTAGCCAACTTGATATAAGAGAAAAGCCTTTGATAGCCTCCGAAAGCCTTCAAAACTTAGCATCGACCTTCATATTAGCTTCAAAATTCCTCTAATAAGAAATATTAGCAATTTTCATCTCTTTCTCACCCCCCATTGGTCCACAAAATTCTTCCTAGACTTTACCCTACTTGAAAAAGGGAAAGATGTGGTCTTGAAGCATAGCCTCCAAGTTGCACTATTTTACATTGTTTTCAAGTACATTATGGATACTCAAACTCTAGCACATTTAGTCTTGGAAATGTGGTCATAGCTTAGTAGTCTCTAGGGATCCATGTCAGTTCTTTAGAGTGTAACACTTTGCTACTTGCATGGGAGGGTGGCAGGTCAATGTAGCACTGTCTACCCTCATGCAACATGGTGTCTGATTCACATTTTATGCTAACCCTAGCCCTATAAATAACCCATCATTCAGAATTCTAATGGTTGGAAAATCAAAAGAGCATTGAGCACTTTGTCTTTATAAGCATCCTTGGCACTCTCACACCAAAGTACTTGAGCTCCACTCCTTGGCACCTCCCAAAATGTAGTCCACCATTGCACTCGGAGAACATGACAATAGTCAACCTAGCAGGTTCAGTACCCATGGTAGCCATAAATTTCACATCCTAGGTGTCCCAAAGACTATCACTACAATACTACACTACCTCTATGCCTACCTATACATTGTGTACCTCCCTCACCTCTTTTTCTGTAATAGCTACGCTCCCCCATTTGGGGTGGTGCACTTTTGTTCTCAAGTTTCATTGCATTTCTCAAGCATTTCTCTTTGGTATTTAGCGTAACAGTTGTACTTTTCCACTATTTTATACATATTTGCACATTTACATCATTGTTCTTAGGCTGAGACACCCTACTACACTCTAGCTTAGTTAGCCCTTGTACCTACATGTAATGCTACATAAACACCTCTCACATATGGTTATTTTAACACCACATAAGTCCTTGTCTAATTGATAAGATCATTCAAGGCACCTTGTTTCCATTTCACAGCACAACCTTGGCACAAATTTAAGGTTAGGCTATATGCCTACCAACCTCTCAATGTTCTAGCCACTAATGTTTTCAAATGTCATAATTTTTTAGCACTAAAAGGGGGGCTTTCCTTTCCTTTTGTGTTAAAGGGTAGCTCCATGTGCTTTGTGCACCTTCGTTACTAGTTGCAAAAAATAATAGATGTAACAACCTTGTGGGATTGGCATGGTAGTAGCTAGATCATAGGCCAACATAGGAGTTGAATGCAATTTGGTTGGTGTAGATTGGTCCCAATTGTCAGTTCCCCTGGAACCCCATACAATGAAAGCCCAACTGTGTCCATTGTGTCAAGCACTGGTTGTTCTAGATAGTGTAACAACCTCTCATAGTGTAGCAATCATAACACTCAAGTTAGTCATTTTCTAACAACATTTCCAAAGTTAGTAATTTTTTGGCTTGTCTTCATAGTTTTTGTACTTAGCCATTTTTTCAAACATTTTCTACACTTAATCAATTTCAATTCAATGCTACCATTTTCTATGTTTTTACATAATAACATGAATCCCATGAACCTTTAAACCTCTACCTTAAGCATGGAGGTGGCTCATCCCATCTACCAAGTGGTGGATATTGAGCCTCCACTCAGTCCTATACAACCACAATGATAGTCACTTAAACTACACAACCAAGTACCCAAGCACATGGCACTCAATGATGAAAGATATAACTTCCTCTATGTGAAGCTTCAAATAAGTCTATCCCTAGACTACCAAGAACTAGACACAAAGCAAAACTTTGAAATCATATACTAAAATGGGAAGGAATTCATTTGTACACCTAATGTGTTCATCCTACTTACTAACAACTTTAGGTGGTTGCTAAACCAACTCATGAGAGATAGTGGGCCTAATGAAAATGATGCAACATCAAACTATAATGAACCCTTGTAGGATGATCAAGAGGAATTTGAGGTACATTTAGAGAATGGCATCCCATTCTCTGCCTCTAGATAACAAATTATTTTTAGTTTTTTCCTACATTATTCATAATCATCTACCTTCTTTGAGGTAGTGGCATCACTCTTGCCACCCAGGTCCACACCTATGGTAGCAAGCTACTAAGTACTACATGCATAACAAAGTGTAGGACCCTCTACCACTTTTCCCTTTGTCATCTTCTCCTAGTTTGTGCAACCTTCCCTGCTAGGATTCGTGATGTCGACTCAGTCATATGTGCACATGATGTCATTTTCTCAACCACATACAAGTCAAATGTCTTTCATCCTAACTATCTTACTAGCACCTCCAATAAAAATCCAAGCCACAACAGTGTGGTGGCCTTCAACCTATGTGCCTATGGCATAGTAGTTACACACCCAAAAATACATGCAACAACAAACACAATAGGCATCCCATGTGGTGGCATAGCCCACATAAGAATTATGGGCCATTCAAATGGCACCAAAGGTGGCATAGCTAGTGTAACCAATAGCACCTTTCCCAATTTTGGACAAGGTGTTCTAACTAATTCAAACACTAATCAATGAAGTTAGATTGCTTAAAGATACTAACTCAAAAATGATCCATGTGGTGGACCTCTACCAAGATGATACCATCAGTCCTGTGGTTTTTTCGTTGACCTTGCCTCTTAGGGTTCAAGTTCCTTAGTTCACAAAGTACAATGCTGAGGGGGATCCCAATGCCCACCTCATAACTTTCCATTCTAAATTCCTACTTCTACAAGCATGGCCACAAGAAATCATTCGCATCTTTCCCACGTCCTTAACATAAAAAGCACTCAACTAGTACCATGTGCTCCCTATAGCTTCCATATCAACTTTGGAGGAGCTCCTCAACCAATTTGTAACTTGCTTCAAATATAACTTGAAGCTGAAGGCCATCCTAGACTAATTAATAGACATCAAGTAGGGGCTACTAGAGCTAATACAAAAAACTATATGATGTTCAAACACTTCCCTCAATGAAACCCATGAACCGATAGTAGAAATCCACCTACTGGCATTTTTTAAAGGTACACTAAATGACTTTATTAAGTCAAAACTATATTATATAGCCCCATGCTCCTTAAGTTAAGAATTTGCTCAAAAAATAGCATACAAGATGTAGTAGAGGCTAATAAGGACCTATCCTATGTGAAACACCATAAAAATTTGGACCTAACACTTTTGGACAAGAATCAAGCTAAGTCATGATGCTTCCCAGCATGACCAAAACTGGCGAACTTCACAAACAACATCAAATGGAGTCGAATCAAGCAATTAAAAGTTCCTCAAGATCCATTGGAGAATATGTCAAAATCTGGAAACAAGAACTACAAGTTTCAAACTCAAAACACTTAGTTTTGACTAATTATACTTCTTGCACATAGGCCTGTAAGCCCAGAGTGCAACCTAGCATGTAGCTCAACGTGTAGCTCAATGTGCGGCAACTTTTGGGCCCCAAAAATGAGCCATAACATGCCATAATTGAGTATCTAGACCCCCTAGTACCTTCACCAAGTTCCCTAGTAGCTCTCAGCACCTGAAAATTAAATTTTTGGCTCCAAATGATGGGTTTTCATTCATGCACGCCCAATGTGCACCATCAAGGATCTCTCAAAGCAACCACTCCAGAATAAGATCTCCACCTACAATCAACTCTCATAGGTAAGCAAATTGTCAGGCATCATCCCAAGCTCTCGAAAAAGAAGATTCAACCTCAAAATGATTCATGTCCATGACCTTTACGCTGAGCATACATACTCTGTAGCCCAGCGTGGACGCTCAGTGTGCATAACCAAAAGCGAGGTCAATCAGATGATTCAGCCAACTTGCGCACTGATCTGCATGCCCAGCGTGCATGCTCAGTGTGCAACATAGTGTACACCACTTGAAGCCTTCCAAAACCATATTAGATCAAGTCCAAATGAGCTGAAAATCTATAGGAAGCATTATCATAACACCAAAGCTCAAATCCAAGGGCATGTTCAAGATTATCTATTGTAACAGTAGTGTTCATTTGTAAAGTTCAATTCTTTTGTGTTGATCAAGTCTGTATGCTGGGTTCACATGCCCAGTGTGTACACACTGGCATGTAGCATGCTGTATAGTTGTAATATTCTTTGCACTTAGGCAATGCATCCACATGTCAACCAACCTAAAAGTTTCTCACCAACGACCTCTCATACCACTCCAGATTTGAGTTTCATGCCCTAAAACCTATAAAAACCCTAGTTTTCCACCAAGTAAATGGGGAGAGAGGGAGGATTTAAAAAAAATTCACATTGGGAGATGATTGAGGACACCAACATTGCACACTAGACTTCTACCCTGCATGCTAACCATACAGCCTTCACGTTGTGCTTGCAGTCCAAACCAGCAAACCATCATCCCTCCACATCCATTGAGCCTCTTCATCCACCTTGTGTCAGATCCAAAACTTTGTTCATACTGGTGCACTATAATCTTCATCTTGCAATAAAATTGCTTTATTTCTAATCAAGATTTGCTATAGTTTTCATTGATTCTTGATTACCTCTTTGTTTATATTCCTGCACATTTATGTTCTAGTTTACATTTACTACACTATTTACAAATAACCCAACATATTGTACATTGGCATAAGTTTGGGGAAATCCTTGTCTGATCCATGTGTGGACCACCTAAGGTACTCTACCTTTGTCAGTTCCAGCTTCCTGTCAAGCTAAGGTAGAGTCTTCTATTCTTGTCTACAGATCTCCCAGTGCTTGTTCATTCCAGCCTTGCACCAATGATCTCAAACAGTACAGAAAATGGCACTAGAAGGAGGGCCTCTCATTGCTTAAATCTACTCTGATCCACCATAGATCTCTTCAGATCCACTAGTCCATCTCAAAGATCTGCTCCCTGTGATCTCAGATCTACAACTAGTTTTCTCAGATTTACACTCTATCACCATAGATCTGATTTTGAACCTTCCAAATGTGCATCCTGCTTAGCCAGATTTATTGCAATCTCAGCGTGTATATGCTTCCTAGCCTATCTATATGTTTTCCACTCTGTATGTACACTTCTTGTTCATCCTATATGCTAATTCTTGAAGCCTGTATGCTAGGGATTCAGTCCATATGCTGTGGATCTAGTCTGCATGTTGCCATACCTAGGTGTACGCTATGTAGACAAGTCTACACACTAAGGGTATATGTTAACAAGTATACCCATTATATACTTAACCAAATTTTTTCCTATTTATGCTATTTATGCCGACAACACTTAGCCAAATTTTCTCCTGTTTACGCCATTTACATTGTTCCAACACTTAGAAAATTTGTTTACTTCCAGTCCAACACTTAAATGAATTTTTTTACTTTACGTTCTCATACTTAAAGAATGTAAAATGGACCCTATGAATACCAATACTTATACTCTCCTCATCTTTGACCTCGACGCATCAATATTATACCCTATGACCACCGCTAGACACATAGTGACTCATGGTGAGGTCAACCCTTAGGGGCCATCTTGTCGATCATTAAGACTACAAGGTATGGATCCCATGTTTACCATATTAATGCCTGAATAGTATAATTTTATTTGTGTTAAAATTCAAGCTAAATTGGTTGTTTATCAAGCCAAGCTAGAAGCAAAGAGACACTATGAGTTAATTCACAAAGGAGGTCATGACTTCATTCCCACCGCTTATGATGTCATCCCCCTCACTGAATCCCATCATGATCTCCTACCCCAACTCCTCATGACTAGGAGTGAAACCTTGCAGCAATCCATTGTAGAACCTCAAAATTAAGATGAGGAAGACAATTTTGTGGCTTAGTCCAAACATGAGGATTCATACCATACTCTCAATCCACATACTTATGTGAACCCATTATTTCACCCTTTCACGAGGGAGACCATGTCCCTCCATTTATTTAGAACTACCTAAGCACATGTGCCTCAACAAGAAGCATCCACTCTTATTCCCACTTTCCCCATGACTGATACTCAATTCAATATACCCATCCCCACTATTCCTCCTATCACCACGTTATCCCATTTCTTATAAGTACAACCCCAACAACACCCCCCTCAAACTAATGTAGGAGTAACCTTCCCATCCCAAGTGATTTGGATGCCATCTATGATACCTGCTTCTACATCTACTCACTATATACCATGAATACAAACCCAAGGGACACCCTTCACCACTTCAACTCAAAAAGTTCAGAGTGTTCCCTCACAAATCATAATTGGACAATGGGCCATGATTGGCATGAAACCACATCAGCCCCCTCATTACAACATACTACCTCCTACAATTCCACCCATGAACATCCCTCAAGTACAACAACAACAACAACAACAACCTACCCCTTATAGTATGTCACCCTTAGTAGCACCCACCATGAATATTCCACAAGTGCAACCTCCAACCACTCAACTTTCTTCTTTCCTACCTATTGTACAACAATCTAACTTGCATACTACATAACATGATCAACCTACCATTTTACCTAGTGCCCAAGATTGGGCCGAAGCTAAAAAGATCATGCAAGAACTCACTGATGAGGTAAAACACCTCAAATCGGCCAATAATGAAGAGCTTGAAGTATTAGACTTTTACCAAGAAGATCCTATTAGCTCTTTGGTACTACCATTGACCCTGCCCAAAGGAGTTTCTTTGCCTCAACTAACCAAATACAACGAGGAAGGAGACCCCAATGCCCATCTGGTCATGTTTAGACTAGAATTTTTATTGCTTCAGGCATGGCCCCATGCAATCTTATGTGTTTTTTCCATGTCCCTCACTGGGAGAGCTTTAGACTGGTACCAATCCTTACCTCGTAAGTCCATATCCTCTTTAGAGGATCTCTTACACTAGTTCATTACCAAGTTTAAATACAACCTGAGACTCGAAGTGACCTTGGACAGTCTGATAGAGGTAAAACAAGCATTGCTTGAACCTGTACAAAAATATATTCAGAGATGGAGAGTTGCACTAAATGAACTTCATGAACCAATCCCCAAAACATACTTACTCACCATCTTAAAGGAAGCTGTGAATGACTTTGTTAAATCCAAACTGTATTACCTAAATGCACACACTCTTAGCCAAGCATTTGTACAAATTAAAAACATTGAAGAGGAAGCACAAAATAGCCATGACCCCTCCTATTTAGCCTTTAAAAGTCAACATAATAAGAAAGACAAAGAAAGGGCTAAGGAAACTGTAGCAGCAGTAGTAGAAACTCAACAAACAAGTACAAGACAACAAGGTAAACCACCTACCACCCCTTCTAGCTATACTAGACTTACTCCCACTACTGTACCTGAACCATCCACATCACAAAATGCCACACCAAGTCATGCATGAAACTTTGAGAGGAGAGACCCCTCTCAATACACACCATTGCCCATGAAACCTTCACAATTATTTGAAAAACTCTTGAAGGCTAGGCTAATGAAACATAAATAATTATCCCTTGTGGTAAAACAAAAACATGATCGATTCTATGAATTGGTCAAGAACCCAAGCTTGGCAACACTGGATGAGCCCCTAGTTCCAAGAGGCTTTAGACTAGACTGGTTTTGTGAGTACCACCAACATAATGGGCATGACATTGACTATTTCTTCACCTTGAAACAAGACATTCAGTGAATGATTGATCGAGGTAAGATCACTTTTGATGAGGCCAACCGAGTCAAACCACAAAACCAGTCCATGGACATCTATAAAGATCCCCTAAATATTAAAGAAGCACCATACATAATTAACACCATCTACACAGATAATAACTATGAAACACCAAAGAACATCTTTGTAGTTTGTGTTCCCCCTATTTCACTAACATCACCTCAACCTTCACATTCCCCACATGATCCTCCTACCCCACAAAAACCATTGGTCATCCGAGTACCTCCCACGGTGGCAATAGCACATGTACCACCCCAAACCAAACCATTTTTTGTTCATGTTCCCTCTACTAATACAACTGCTAGTGTGACACCATCAAACCAGCACACTCCCTTTGTGCTTCGGGCGTCATCGGCAATTGCTACGACAAAGGTACCAACTACAAATCACCCAACCTTTTTTGTGGTCAAGGTGCCTAGGCAGTCTGATGTCCAAGCTCATACACCTTAGAAACAATATCATCCCATCCCATTCATCATTCAGGTCCTAAAACAACCTAATACTCTGACCCCAAATGTTCCCACACAACCCACATGAGAATGCTTGGCGGATAGGCTCACCAAGGAGCGTTTGGAGAAGGAACATCAATGCCTTGCACTGGGACCCCCAAAACCAACTCTCTTAAGTACAACACCTATGGATCATTCTAAAAATGAACCAAGAATGAGTTATAAAGAGGAAAAATCAAGAATTCAACACATATCAAACCCAACAGTCATGAAAAATAACACGAAAGTTACCCCATGTGAGATACAACTATTAGGTCCAATGGATCAAGTGGTTATGGACAAGAATATACCCAATGGTAAAGACTTAGCTAACTCCCTAACATAGGTTATGCAAGCTTTTAAACAAAAGAACACATCATTAAGCTTGTATAACCTCATATTGACTTCGCTAGTTCATCATGAAGCCTTAGTACAAATGTTAACATCGATCCCAGTTAGCAAAAACATACCCACAAATGAACCCTCTATACATGCGATAATGTCTACATGACAAGGATCCAAATCTAAATCATTAGGCTTTCACCCAAAAAAAATTAATATCGATGAGAAAATCAAAGACTTCATCCACGAACCGATGTTTATAACCATATGAGTTAATCAATTGAAAATACATCGAGTACATGTAGATGATGGAGCAGCCACAAATGTAGTGCCTTATCCTATCATTGAACAGTTAGGGCTTACAAAATTAATTAAATCTATGGCTACGACATGCTTGAATTCATTTAATGGATCATGAGTAGTGGTTAAAGGTACATCGACCTTGGATTTTATAGTAGGGGATTGATTCCCTACATCCGCAAACTTTGTGGTTATTGATGAGATGCTTGGTTTTAACCTAATCCTGGGACAATCCCGATTAGCCTAGTTAAAAGTGGTGTCTTCCCCAATTCATCAAGAGATTCACTTATCCTATGAGGGGGGTGAAATCATTATCCATGGGGATGCTACTACATCCACCATCTCATCTCACATGGAGGCAAATCAAGGTTCTGAAGTTAAATTTGAGGAGCTTGAATAAGAGGACACTCCACATGAGCATAAACTTGACAAAATTTCTAAAAATACCATACCAAAAGAAACAAACGAAACCCAAAGTGATGACCAACCCATAAATCATGATCCCTAAAAAACCAAGGAAACACCACCTAATTCAAAAACATCTAAGGATACTAACTCAAAGCCTACTCCACTAGACGTCTCCTGGGTAGAGCTACCATTCAACGTAATTAGCGAAGGATATGCCAAGTATCAGATCGTACCCATTAAACCCACTCCTAACATAAAAAAAATCAAAAAATTATTAAACAATTAACAAACTATGACAGTCTACAATGACGTTAAACTACGATCATTCGAAATGAAACTAAACTACACTAGTCCGCAATGACGTTAAACTACGATCATCCAAAATGACACTAAACTATGCTAGTCTGCAATGACGTTAAACTACGATCATCTGAAATGACACTAAACTACACAAGTCCAAAATGATGTTAAATTATCACATGTCCACAATGACATAAAACTAGCCATGGTTAGAAATGGCTAGTTTACATCAAAACCCATTGTATCAGTTGATATCCCTCCTGTTTAATTATGGCCCAAAATGGCCTTAAACTAGAGCGATCATGTTGCAGTCCATCATGACTTTAAACTAACACATAGGTACGTAGGGCCCGAAATGGCCTTAAACTAGAGAAATTTTACTTTTGTTTTCCTCAAAAGTTTAAATTCCTAGTTTACATTCTACAATTACCTCTGTGCATTACAATTTACGCTTTCCTTTATGTATTCCTTTGAAACAGTTATCATTTGGGTTACATTTGCATTTTATTTCATGTTTACACTTAAACAAAAAAATAAGAAAAAATAATTTTTCTCCATGTCCTTGCATTATTTCTTCTCAACATTCAAAAAACTCTAAAAATATGGAACATGAAAACAACAAAAAATATATGAATACATAAATGGACAATTATAGAAGTTAACCAAGTTCACGCATCTGTTCATACAAAACTCATGTCTTGCTAAATAATAAAAAAAATTTCTTTTACAACCCATAGAAACATAAATAATAACAACACCAAATTTAAAAACTAAACATCAGGATTAGGAGGGGTTTTCCCCTCAAACGCTCCCGCATCATGAGTTTCCCCTCCACTGGGGCCACCTTCATAGCCACCATCATCACCATAACCCTGTAAAAAAAATAATTAACTAAAGAAAAGGGGTAAAATTTTCTACTAAAAACAAATAAAAATTTACAAGTTTAAATGAATTACTGAAGAGGATCCTCTTAGTCCAAACTCTAGCCGACGAAGGATTTCTTCTTCAGGGACACTTGCCCAGTCTATTCTATCAAGGCCAAGATCAATATTGGCTAATGCATTCCCTTTGTCCACAACAGACCAAGTAGGATGTTTAAGAGGAAACATGCCTACAGAAACCTCCCCAGAAGTTGTACTGATTACTCTCTTAGGAGATTCCATCTCTACCATGGTGTGCCTTGCAAAGGCATCAAATGAAGACCCCTCTACAAACATCTCTAGTTGATGCCTCTCTATGGATATCTCCTTTACTAATTTTTTATAATGGTAATTATGATTCTTTTCATCTTGGCCCCATTTCTACACCTTAGAAGCAAAATATTCCCAATCCTGACAGTTCATATTTAGCAAATTAATTTGTGCCTTTTGCTCTGCTAGCTCCCTAGTCATAGTCACTCGGCGATTCAATAGAGTCCAATATTTGGTATAAGTAACCTCAGAGGTTTGCCAAGAACGATCACCTATCAACCTAGTAGAGGAAAACTCATAGCATGACATAAAGTCATCTCGTTATGTTGATAGTTTGGCAATCTCTTTTTCCCCTACCTAAATTGGCAACCATAGCTTTTCAATTGAATGCTTGCAGGTCCAAAGAGACTTGGCATTTTGCACAACACACTTTGCCACCTCATCATAAATCTATCTTGGCACTTCCTCAATTTTTGATGGTAGTGCAAGCATACTGTCAATACGAGTGGTCTCGAATGGATCCCACTTTAGTTTATCACCTACCAATAGAAGGAGAATATACATTAGACATTGGATAGTAGAAACAGATGTGAAAATAGAAAGACTCAAAATTCTTAATGCATATGTACCTATTTCAGGATGAGCGTATTGGATGCAATCAACTACCTCATTAACAATACCAAGGACAAAATCCATTTTACTTGGCATTTTGATCCAAGTAAATGGTTCATTTGTATAAGACGGACCAACTTTAGTGGTTGTTTCTATTGGATTCTTCATCGTAGGTATTTACGAATGAACATTAGGAGTCTTCTTGGTTTCAACATTTGCACCTTGTGGCAGAAAAAACATAAAATGAAAACTCTAAATAATGGAAAAAATTCAAAAATCGAATAAACATAATAAGGAGAACATACCAAAATCCATTTCTTCTTCCATATTCAAAGGATTTCCAAAGTTTAATCTTCCTTTGAAGAAATCATCAAACATCTCATCAGCTTCATCTTGATCACCAATGTGATCTTTTTCAATGGTGACTTCCACTCATTCTTTTGTTTCTTCCCTCAAATGGATGGGGAATTCCATCTCATTATTACCCACTTTGTTCTCCTCACTTTGGTTGGTGGGGGCCTCCTCCTCCTCTACAATCAATGCTAACCCCTCTCTTCTTACTTCAGGAGTTGGATCTGATGACATTCATAAGTTGAACATCAGTTTAACATAAATGACAAAAAAAGTAATAAGAATAATAATAATAAAACAAGGATAAATGAATGAATCAAGCTTACTTACCACATGCAGATACTTTTGCGTTTCACCTTTGGTTCATTTATAGTTGGAGCAACTTCTCTAGAGTGCTTAGGTCTTTGAACTTTAGATTTTGCCTTCCTAATTGTCTCCTTCATTACTCGATTAGCTCTCCTAGTAGTATAGGGCACACCACTTGGCTCCAACCCTAAGCTGTCATGTGTATGGATTGAAGGACTAGATGATCCCCATTGTAATAGAGACTAATTCATCAATCCCTTCAAGAGCATCTTGAGATTTAGTCACTTCAAGCAAGTGGCAAATCCATGGGTGAGATAGTTGGCCATGATCCCTTAACGTGTACTCGTTACCCACATGAACTACTAGAAATTTAGCTAGTTGGTATAGGTAACTAGTGAAGAATGCAAAGGTAAAATGGGACTATGCCTCAACGTTTGAATGTAATTTTACTATCTCTCTATGGAAACCTGAAAGTAAAAATTGAGCCCAATTATAATGCACCCCAGTCTCCAGAATCATGTGCATGATACACATAGATTCTACCCCAAAAGTCTCCACTTGGGATAGGGACTTAGGAAACACTCATGCTCTAAAAAGTGGATGTAGCTCATTTACTTTAGTTAATTTTGATGTTCCATGCATAGGGAATCCCTTAGCACCCTTAAGAACACTCAGCCAGTCCTCCAGCTCATGAACAACATGGACCTCTTTTTGTTCTCTGTCCAAAGTCACTTTATTCCCATCTGCCAGTACATTGAAGAGGTCTAAAAGAACTCCGCCAATAGCTGGAAAGCTACCTTAATTCCCTTGACATGAGTGCTATAGTAATTAATAACTTCATTGAAAGAATCAACGATCACAATCATCTCTATCACAGAGACATTAGGACTTAGAGCAGTAAACAACTCCATGAGGCCAGCATCACTCAAGCAACTAATAATATGCAGTGGTGCATTATCATGCAACCACTGTTGTGCATCGTTGATCTCAATGAATTTCATGGCCAAAGTGCCCTCAGTCCAACCAGTTGATATGGTGACTCCACTAGGGGTGATATCCACTATATGCTCAAAGCAAAACCATGGAATCAATACAACCAATGAGGTAGCAAAACAAACAAACATGAAGCATAAAAAACACTATTACTTACCGTTGGCTAATGGATTAAGACCATTAGAAGCTAAATCAGCATCACATGGGAAAACTAGCCCATTATGGGACCAATCCTCATGTAGCCACCCCCGAGCCTCACATCGTGCAAAAGCCTTGGAGTATCATTTGTGAAAATGGACAATTTCACCCTTGGTTTGGGCTAACATGGCACCATAGAGAGTGGGAATTGCCATGAAAGCCTCTAAGGCGATACTAGCCAATGTGAGTCCATCATCACCTATGCATACTCCTTCTTATCAAATTGAGGCTTGCAAAGAAATGATGGTCAAAATATGAATGACCACTTAGCTTCAAAGCAGAAACGATAAATTAAAAAACCTTACCTTTCTACCATGTACATCATTCTAGGATTATTATGGAATAAAGTGTGTGCATGAGAGGCTAGGAATAAGGTGATATTGATGTTGTGAGGGATACATGATAATAGGCCCCATACACGTGTTAATGGACGGGTGGATCTGGTCCCTCTAGAGGGACCATTCTCAACTGTAAACAATCCCTCATCGACATTGACCACGAAGGCCACTATGCCATTTGAGGATCCCAGTAACATAGTCTCAAGGACACTCCATGCTAATTTTTCACTTAGGTGAGACCATATTACCACAACAAATCCTTGTAAGATGAAGGCAAGGAACTTGTTGGCACCCATTCTGAACCATACCCCATCTCGATCGATGATCATATCAGGTACTGGCTCATTAGAATCAATAGTCCTCAACCATGCCAGAACTCCAACAACCTCTACCACTAAGAGGAAAGGTTTAAGACCTCTACACGTATTCAAGAACTAGGATAAGTAAGCTACACACACACAAAAAAAGATCTAAAGAGTGGATTTTATGATGGGGGGCCAACACTTGGAAAAGATTTCAAGGTTCAAGCTGGGCATGTAGGTCTTGCATGTTGGGAATGTGGGTGTGTAGACCCTACACAGTGAGCATTTTTTCCCCCCTACACATTGAGCGTGTCACTAGAGAGCATTCTAGACATAAAACTAGTTGTACGTCAAGTAAGGAAGACAAGGGTTGACATTGGCCTGCACACTAATATCTACGCCAAAGAAATAGGCTAGGACTCACACAAATTATATGCACTGAAATAAGAAAAAACAAACACAAATTAACAAAAACAATAAATAAACATAGTAAAAAAAACAAAAATTTAGATAGAGAACCAGGGTCTACCGGTGCATTGATCCAAACCATGATGGGATCATGGGTTTGGGCATGCACCAGAGCATGGCCTTACTCTCATTAGCAAAGGTTAAGTTAGGATCCTTCCTTCCCTGGTCTCTCACCCACTTTCCCTTGCCCATCCCATCATGCTACATTCAAGACCTTTATGCTGGAGCAAGGATGTGCATGCTAAAAGTCCCTGTCCAGCGTTCATGCTGAGGATTTCTAAGTGGAGGGGGTTCATGCTAGAGGCTGGTTTCAAAGCTTCACGTTGAAACCTCCATGTTACCTTCACGCTGGGGTTTCCAAGACATTCATGTTGGGGTTTCCAAAGCATTGACACTGGAGTTTTAGCTCCCTGCATGCTGAGGGTTTCTCTAGGGTGTGCACGCTGGGGGCATTCATTTCACGCTTCACGTCATAATCTTTGCTGCCTTTGTTGCCTCCTTCACACCGGATCTTTTCCTTTTTCTATCCCCTATGACTAGATCCTCACCTCCTTGTCATGCTGAATCTCCCACTATTTCATGTTGAATCTTAGTTTAGGTTCACACTAAAGCTTAGTTTTGGTTCACGCTAGAGCTTAGTTTGGGTTCATGCTATTCTCTTTGGTTCTTGCTCAACTTTGGGTTTACGCCTACTATAGTGACAAAAGTAACTTATCCAATTTTAAGTTAATTTTATAAATCTCAATGCCCCTCGTTGCTCACGTCCACTCACCCTCATAGAAAATTAGCACTTTGGGTATTTTACTCTAAAATAAAATGAAAATAAACACAATGTTAGCTAAAAACATATAAATATAAATAGACCAAGAATAAAGAAAAAGAGTATATAGATATGCGCTAGGCTAAACATTACCCAGATAAGACCTTCCCTCTCACAATGACTCCTATTGTCTAAACTAAACACTTTGGTGCATACTCTTCATCTTGTAGTCTCACGCCTAATAAGGATTATAAATTGCAATCAATTAGAAATCATAAATGAATAGGTATGGCCCGATAAGGCCCTAAACTATTACAATTGGCCAGGTACCACCTTAAGCTGTCATGTGACTAGGTGAGATGATAAACCAACTTTAGCATACTTAGAGCATATTTAATATTTGAATTGGTTTCATAAAACAATAAGCAAACCCCCAACCCATTTTGTTAACATTTCTTCCTATGGCTTGGCAGGAGCAAACATGGATAGCAAGCAACTATTCACACCACTATCCATCAATGGATCATATGGATCCATCCAATGGGAGATGATTAGAAAGTCCATTGATTTAGGCACATTGACTTACGAAAAATCCGTGGCATCAACAAAGGAAATGATAGAATGCTTTCAAAGCATGACAAAATCGTTGGATATTGAAGTCGATAACGTCATTATGCCAAGTGGCAAAGTTAATATACTAAAACTAAGTACTTTACTAGACCCACAACTTTTTGATGACATAACAAAAGTGATAAAAAGCAACATCAAGGCATTCACTTGGTCTTAGACTGAAATTCCTAGGCTAGACCCTCGAATAGTCCAACACAACATGATACTCAACCCGAAGTTAAGACCAATGAAAAAAAAAGCATGTAAGGTTAAGCCTAAGGTAGCATTGGTGTTTCACAATGAGATCACCAAACTTTATCAAGCTAGTCTCATTCGGGCTATTGACTACACTGACTGGGTATCCAACATGGTCATTGTCCTAAAGAAGAATGGAAGCATTTGCCTATGCATTGAATTTCAGGACCTCAACTTAGCAACCATAAAATATTACTTTCCTTTACCTAGTATTGATCAACTAGTTGACTCAACCGCTAGGCATGCACTATTATCTTTTATGGATGGCTTCTCAAGATATAATCAGATCTAGATTAACCCTGAACATCAACTCTGGAAAACCTTCATGACACCATGGGGGATGTTTTATTATATGATGATTCCCTTCAGTTTAAAGAATGCTGGTGCTACATATCAAGAAGTGATGACCTTCATCTTTAGTGATTACATCCTTCACTTGCTCAACGATTACGTAGATGATATAGCAGTTAAATCAAAAATACAAGAGCATTACATACAAGACTTAGACTTGGGACTTAAGTGTTGTTTAAAATATGACCTTAGACTGAACCCAAAGAAGTGTGTCTTTGGGGTCAAATCAGGAAAAATGCTAGGATTCATAGTTTTAGAAGCATGGATATGAGTAGACCCTGATAAGGTGAAGGCTATCACAAACTTGCAACCACCAAGCAACCTTACTGAACTTTGAGGCCTACAAGGTAGATTATAGTTCAATAGGTGCTTTATAGAAAAACTAACCGATAAGTTGAAACCCATGAACCATTTGCTACGCAAGATTGTGCATTTTCAATGGACCCCACAATTCCATAAAGCTTTTGATAATATCAAAATGGCACTGACTCAATTACTGATAGTTTATCCACCTTAGAACAATAAATAGTTCTACATCTACCTTTCCACATTTGATTCATCAATTGCATCTATGCTCTGCCAGAAATGAGATGATGGAACCAAAGTTCCTATTTACTACTTAAGCCATGCATTAGTAGCCTATGAAAAGAAATACAATGAGGTGGAGAGGTCATGTTTAGCCCTTATCTTTTCTTTGAAGAAATGGCAACATTATCTCTTTCGAAACCAAGTAAACATAGTTTGAAAAAATAATGTACTCAGAGTGATCACAAACAACATATATAAATGAAGAAAGATAGCTCAATGTAAGGAAATGATTGCTAAGTTTGACCTGCATTACATAGCCCAATCATCCATCAAAGGTCAAGCTATAGTCAATCAGATGACCTCATCACCAACACAAGATCAAACAATAATTAATAGAGTTTCCAGATGAAAACGTAAGCACAATTGACATAGTGATTGATAACTATGATGTGATATTAAACTTTGATGGATCATCCACCTTCCAAGGGGGAAGTGTTGCCACTATTATCACATATCCCTCCAAGGAGATCCAACCCTTTTCTTACCAATTTAACTTTCCTTGTACCAATAACATAGCAAAGTATGAAGGTCTCCATAGAGGCCTCATCATAGCACAAACTTCAAACAACTCATGTCTCATAGTTAGAGGCAACTCACAGTTAATCATAAACCAAGTCAAAGACGTTTACACATGCAAAGCATCTCATCTACAACCCTACTATGACCTGACAAAACACTTGCTGAAATAGTTTATAAATATAGAACTACAACATGTGCCTAGAAATGATAATACCATTGTAGATGCATTGGCCATGTTAGCTCTAAATATCTCACCTGATATGTTTCATGCGCTGCCCAATTCCATCATGAGCTACAACAAGCCCATAAATGATGATCCCAATGAACTTCCCATAGCATCCGTTAGCACAACACATGCCATAGAATGTTACGATGATATCAAAGAGTACCTTCTACATGGTGAACCACCTCAATATCTAACGAATGCTCAGAAGGATGCCATATGAAAATGCTCTAGAAAATATACACTAGTAGGAGATACACTATGTCATAGATCCTACAAAGGCATCTTATTAACATGCATTAGTAGTACCGATGGTCAAACCATTGTGGAACAAGTTCATGAAGGACTATGCAGAGGGCACATAGCATCCAAAGCAATGGCAACCAAAATAAGGCATTTAGGGTACTATTGGCCACACATGGAGTACGATTGTTTCTCCAACGTCAAAACATGTGATACATGTCAAAAGCATGGTAACCTTATACATGTTCCACCCAACAAGTTGCATATGACTCAAATCACATGACCTTTCTAGAAATGGAGGTTAGACATTATAGGACAAATAACTCCCCCATCTTCTACGGGACATAGATTTATCATAACTGCAAAAAAATACTTTACTAAATGGGTAGAAGCTATTCCCATTAGAAAAACCACATCAAAACAAGTATGCAACTTCATCTTAGAAAATATTGTGACTCATTTTGGCATCCCGATGACTATCATCACTGACAATGGGCCACAATTCAGTAGTGTCAAAAGAAAAAAATTTTGTGAGAGCCTAAGTATTAAACACTCATTTTCATCACCTTACTACCCTCAAAGAAATGGACAAGAAGAAGCCACAAAAAATATTGTCATCTCAGTGCTCAAGAAGATGCTTACTTAGAGCAAGAAAAGATGGCATGAGTAGCTAGTAGATGCATTATGGGCCTACCAGACTACACATCGGACATCCATAGGTAAAACACCATATAGTCTTGTTTATGGATCAGAAGCTATTTTATCTCTGGATTTGCAAGTACCATCTCTAAGGATCACACTCTCTAGACTCCTTGACAAAGGTCAAAAAAATTTCTTGCGCATTGTTGATCTCGACTCGATGGAAGAAGAATGCACATGAATGCTTGATCAAATCGAGTGGTATTAGAAGAAACAAAGATGACACCATCAACATGATATTCATAAGCGCCTGATCAAAGAAGGTGACCTTGTTCTTAAGGTAGTTTGTGAACACATGGATAAGTTCTCAAGAAACTAGGAAGGGCCTTACTTGGTCACCAAAGTGTATGATAATGGAGAATTTCATGGTAATGAGCTTGCTCATCCAATAAATCACCTATACCTTAAGCCATTTCATGTCTAAACATTTCAGGTATGTGAACGTCCTGGAATCATGATGGTAAACTGATACCACAAAACTTCCTAGCATCATGATGGTAAAACAACACCACAAAGCTCTAACACCAATACACTTCATCACGGTGACAAGGTGCCACATTGTTTCTGACACATGCAACCAAGTTAATCAATCTATTCAAAAATACATTCCTAGATCCCGATTCATTCTCCATTTCCCCAACATTCTCATTCCCCTTCCTACCCGATTACAGTTCCTAAATACACCTAGTACACCGCAAAACATTGAGCACACTATTGCATGCTGTGACACTCTTAAGCAGCTACAACACACAACACGACACATGAGCACAAGTGAAAAATTGAAAAGAAAGGTCTAAATAAAGGCAAAAGAAAGAAAGGAAATATCAAAGAGCAAAGATAAAAATGAACCACAAGACCCTTGGCACTTCCCATACAAGCCCTAGGTGGGAAGGCAGTTTTCTTGGAAAGAAGTTCTCGTGTCTCAAACCATCATATT
Organism: Gnetum montanum; assembly: GCA_015680685.1. Classification (NCBI taxonomy): domain Eukaryota; kingdom Viridiplantae; phylum Streptophyta; class Gnetopsida; order Gnetales; family Gnetaceae; genus Gnetum; species Gnetum montanum. Next base: position 211,043 of record MNCI01034785.1, on the reverse strand, counting down.
TCACCTCATTACGTGGTTTTGGTTGTCAAATAATGAGTTTCCTTAGACACTTCACAAGGATCCAATTTCTCCAAATAATGAATCACCTCATCATGTGGCTTTGGTTGTGACAATGAGTTCTCTCAAACATGATACAAGAGTCTCATTTCTCCAAAGGACATACTCCTCATACCTTGGTTCCAAGTCTGCCAAATTTTGTCCATTGACAAGGAATAACATGACTTGTTTGCACAAGATGAATATTCCTATCCCATACTAGCATAATCCCTTGATAAATTCTCAATCCCATAGTTGCAAACATCTCCTCTAGATATTGTCTCAAAACTTCATTTCCCAATCCCAAGTACTTCTGAACACGGTGTGAGGACATCTGACCAAGTGTCAAAGGATAATGCTACTAAGTCGCTTGTGGTGTTTTGTACTTCTTTGTTATCACTTCTTAGGTTGATTCCTCCAAGAATAAACAAATAGGGGTGAACCAAACACCACAAAAATTTGGACCTAACACTTTCAGACAAGAATCGAGCTAAGTGATGATGCTTCCTAGCATGACCGAAACTGGCGAACTTCACAAACAACATCAAATGGAGTCAAATCAAGCAAGTAAAAGTTCCTTGAGATCCAATGGAGACTACATCAAAATCTGGAAATAAGAATTGCAAGTTTCAAACTCAAAACACTTAGTTTTGACTAAGTATACTTCTTGCACACATGCCTGCAAGCCCAGCGTGCAGCTTAGCGTGTAGCAACTTTTGGGCCCCAAAAATGAGCAAAAACATGCCATAATGAAATATCTAGACCCCCAGGACCTTCACCAAGGTCTCTAGTAGCTCTAAGCACTTGAAAATCAAATTTTAGGCCCCAAATGATGGGTTTTCATTCATGCATGCCTAGCATGCACACCCAGTATGCACCATTAAGGATCTCTTAAAACAACCACCCCAAAATAAGATCTCCACCTACAATCAACTCTCAGAGGTAAGGCAATTGTCAGTAATCATCCCAAGCTCCCAAAAATGAAGTTTCAACCTCAAAATGATGCACTTCCATGAACTTTAGGTTGAGCATACATACTCTGTAGCCTAGCATGCACGCCCAGTGTGCACCACCAAAAGCAATGTCAATTAGATGATTCAGCCAACCTGCAAGCTAATCTGCATGCCCAACATGCATGCTTGGTGTGAAGCACATTGTACTCCACTTTAAGCCTTCCAAAACCATATTAGATCAAGTCCAAATGAGCTGAAAATCTACAGGTAGCATTCTCATGACACCAAAGCTCAAATCCAAGGGCATGTTCAACATTCTTTGTTGTAACAGTAGTGTTTATTTGTAAAGTTCAATTCTTTTGTGTTGATCAAGTATGTATGTTGGGTTTACAAAATGTCATGCAGCATGTTGTATAGTTATAATATTCTTTGCACTTAGGCAACGCAGCCACATGTCATCTGACCCAAAAGTTTCTCACCAACGGCCACTCATACCACTCCAAATTAGAGTTTCATGTCCTAAAACCAATAAAATCTCCAATTTTCCACCAAGTAAAGGGAGAGAGAGGGAGGATTTAAAAAAATTCACATTGGGAGACGATTGAGAACACCAACCCTACACGTTGGTCTTCTACGCTACACGCTAACCATACAACCTTCACGTTGTGCCTACAATCCAAACCAGCATATCATCATCCCTTTGCATCCACTGACCCTCTTCATCTACCTTGTGTCAGATCCACAACTATGTTCAGACTGGTGCACTATAATCTTCATCTTGCAATAAAATCACTTTATTTCTGATCAAGATTTGCTATACTTTTCATTCATTCTTGCTTATCTCTTTGTTTATAGTCCTGCATATTTATGTTCTAATTTATGTTTACTATGATGTTTAGAAATAACCTAGCATATTGCACATTGGCATACATTTGGAAAAATCCTTGTCTGATCCATGTGTGGACCACCTAAGGTACTCTACTTTCATTAGTTCCAGCTCATCCTCAAGCGAAGGTAGAGTCTTTTGTTCTTATCTGTAGATCTCCCGATGCTTGTTCATTCCAACCTTGTACCAATGATATGAGATAGTACACTATGTGGCCTATAAAAATTCACACATAAGAAAGAATAAGTAAAAGGGTAAGGAAACAACAACTATTGCAGCCATAGTTGATGAGGCCAAACCAAACAACACTAAACCAATAGCCAAGGCACCTAAGTCCCTAGCTAATAACAATAAAGCATCAAGTTCTAGCACTCCAGGGATCAAAAAAACCTGCATCATCAGTAGCCATAGAGCAAGCTATCCCAATATCAAACTTTGAGTGCAAAGATTTCTCAAAGAACACCCCATTGCCTATCAAAAACTTTTGGATCAATTACTTGGTGTTGGGTCCATCCAACACAAGAAATTTTCTAAGGACATAGAAAAATGTCAGGAAAGGTACTAAAAAGTCCTTAGAAACCCCTCCATATCTATGCCAAATGAGCCCTTGATCCCTAAAAACTTTATCACTAATTGCATGGGAATGATACAGACTACTACTTGATGTTAAAAGATGACATTCAACACATGATCGATTAAGGAAAAATGGTCCTTGATGATAGCAACCCCATGCACCTATAAAATCAATCAATGAAGGTCTACAAAGACCCCCTCAACACTAGAAGTGTAGGGTACATAATCAATGCAATCAATGTTAATGCTAATGCAAAACTAACACATGAGTCATTTGTGATTTGTGTGGCCTCTGGTAACATCGAGGCCTTAATGTCAACTAGACCATAGCCCTCTTTCATCATCAAAGCATCACCTTTGGCACCCACAACATCCTTCATGGTTAGGGCCTAAATTCACCTAGGGAGGTCTTGGCTAGCCCAGTTACAAGTTGTTTCTTCACATATTCATCAAGAGATCCACTTGCCCTATGAGGGTGGAGAGGTGGTAATCTATGATGTTAATGTAGCTCCTTTGACCATCAACAATGTTGACATAGAACAAGGGTCAAAAGTAGAATTCTCTAAGGACATGCCACCCATTCGAGGTGAAAGACAATGTTGTTCAATTGATCCACCTAAACAATCAATCAAAATAAGCTACCTCCTTGAGGGAGCTCTTTGGTTAGAATTTCCTTTTTATGTAATAGATGAGGGTCTAGGTGAATACTGTCTTATACCTCCCAAGCCTTGCACACCTCCCAACCCACATTAAGTTAGAAAAAACTTAACTAACTAAGGAATCCCCTTAGTTCATTTGCATGTTTTACTTACCTTTTGTTCTTTGCTTATATAATTATGTTTGTGTAGTTGTTTACATTTTGCATCAATTATTTCATTTCTTTAGCTTATGAAATTTTTTAACTCTTTTTTCCAATATATATATATTGGGAACTTACTTCCTTTTTACGCTATGGTCCAAAAATGTCCTAAACTATCCTATGACCTGCTAAGGCCTAAAACTAGCAACCTATTTTTCTTTTTGCAATGGTTTGAAATCGCCTTAAACTAGCAATGGCCCAAAATGACCCAAACTAGTGATGGCCCTTTTACCATGGCCTTAAACTAGAATCAGGCCCACAAGGAGCCTGATTGCATCAACTCATCAAAAGATAAAATTATAGAAACATTACATAAAACACGACAAAGTGATATATGAATAATCATCATATTTCCATTAAGTTATCAATAAAATATATAGTTCAATTTTACATCCAAAATAAAAAAGTTTCAAAAATAAAAAATCGCTTAATAACAGGGATACATTCTAGGTAGTTCAACCTATAGTGTTTGGTAGAGGCTAGGGCTCTTCTTCTTTCTCTTCATTTACTGCTCCACTGGGGCTTGCACCATCACTCAGAACCTACTTTAAATAAAATAAAATAATCAATTAGCTAAAAAATAAGTGACATGCAAAATAATAATAATAATAATAAATAAAATTAATGCAAACCACACTAACCTAAGAAGGATCTACATCCATAGCTAGAGGCATCCTATCAAGATTTGCTTCCAAGCATTGAATGATTTTCACCTCTGATAACTATGTTCAATCCTCCTTGACAAGGTCAATCCTTGCAAGGCTCTTTCCTTTCTCCATAGCTATCCATGAGGGCAATCCTACCAAGAACCTAGTGGAAGTAACCTTTCCTGAAGGTATAGCGATATGTCACTCTAGGGTTCCACTCACCACTTCATTGCTAGTAAATAGTGCATAAGCCCATGTTGTGTCAATTGCATCAAGAAATATGTCTTGGAAATGAAACTCAATGAGCTCATCTTTGTACCTTTTAAGGTACACCTCACATTCCTACTTATAGTAGTGCTTATGGTTCTTTTGAGTCTAGCCCCATTGATACACTTTTATGGTGTAATCTTTCCAATATTGGTTTTTTCTCATTAGTAAGTCCATTTTTAGCCTTTGCCTAATCACCTCCCAAGTGGCTTCATTTTTTCCATGGATGGCTAACCAATACCTAGCATAGTTAATTTCAATTGTACACCAAGTACCATCTAGTTTCTCATGAGCTACTAGGAAGTCATAATAGGATTTCAAGTCCTCCAATTTTACTTCCTGAATTGCCCCTTTATCTTCCAACTAATGCACCTATTTCCATAAATGCTCATTAGTGCACTTGCACTCCCATAATTCTCTCATAGATGAGAGCATATACTTACTTGCCTCATCATACACATGGCAGGGTACTTGCTCCACCTTACAGGGAAACTCAAACATAGTATCAGCTTGGGTCAACTTATTTGGGTCCCACCAAAGCTAGGAACCTGTTGTCACACAATAGCCAAGATAATATTAGCCATGAACTTAAGTAGAAAATAGGTAGAGAAACATATGCAAATGTGGACATACCAATCTCAGGATCCATTTGTTGGATATGGTTCACCATGTCCTCCACCAAGCTTTGAATAAAAGAAAACTTATTGTTGGCGACCGTTTGGGACGCGATCGCCAACGAGTGTCCTCGAACAGGATTTAGGTGCCTGCTGGTCTCTGGCAACACCAAGGCCTAGATACCTCCAAATAAACTCAGTAGTTAATGTGAGTATGTGTGTGTGCTATTGTGGCATGTGGTTGTGTAAAATGTAACAATTGCATTGTGTGTGAACTACAAATGACTTACTTTAAGATTCAGCCAACTTAGTCAAGTACTGTGAGTTCTTGAAAATTTCCTATTTTGTTCAACTGCCTAGTCTATGCAGTCCTTATAAAACCTAATTGTAACAAATAAAATTTTGCAAAAACATTTGAGCACAACTCCGCAATCTACTCCTAATTTTCCTCAGAGAAAGAGATAGTTTCACAAGAAAACTAGAACTAGAGCAAGATTCGATGAAAATAAGCAGAAAAGAAAAGAAAGCAGATTTGTGTAGACCTCAAATATTTAAACAAGGTAAAGTGACACGAGTAAAAAATTCACAATAAAGCTATCCCAAATTCAATATCTACGAATTGTTCAAACTTCCAAGGCTCAAACAAGAAATATCTTCAAGATAATCCCATTATGCTACCAAAAATTGCTATGTAAACTACCACGTATGAGACTCCATTTTGACTAGATAATAGATGTCAATGATTGCATTCAAATAGAACCTTTAAAAGACTTGACAATTTTTGATTGAAATACCACGAGAATTCACTTTAAAGATAAAAAGAAGCTATTCAGGTCCCATCAAAATACCAAAAATTCTCTGAACCCTCTCGACTACTGAATTGTTCAACGGTGTGACTACAAATAGAGGATCTCTTACAACAATCCAAATAGCAGTTCCCACACATTGCACAATAATGAAATGTACCACTAAAATGCTCTCAAGGCTTTCAAACACAAGCTCTTCTATGGAAAAATTTTAACATAAATTTCTATCGGGCAACAAGAACAGTAAGAGCAATCTAAAAATCCCAAAATTACTTGCCAAGGATGATATTATCTAAACCACTAGCTAAACAATCTAAACAAAATAAAAAATGAAATGCATAACTCATAGGACCATGACAAAGAGGCTGAAATCTTTATTCTAGCAAGCCATCTTGCAAGCAATCTTCACAAATTCTTCTTTACAAGGCTCTTCTCAAAACTCCAAGTGTCTCCAAGTGATGTGAGAAGTGATTCCTCCTCTAAAACTATAAATTTAGCTACTTCTTAAAAAAAATATCTCAACTATTTAAGCCTACTTCATGAAATGACCAAATGTGCCAACATTTCTGCCCCCCTTAAAAACTTAAAGAAACTTGTGTAACTACATTTCAAGCTGAAACATACTGAAATTTTCATTGAATTTTTACATTCAATAAGAAATATTTTTTTTTGAGGAAAATTCTCATTAACATAAGGTGAGATCGGACAAAAACCTCATTCCTAGAAGAAAATCAAACTGTACATAACAACTATACATTATCAAGTCCTTCAATGGACTATTCTTGGGATGGAAACTAAATTGTAAGGGTTACCCTAGTGGGAATCTTCATATCCTTCACCCTTTCATATGAGATTTTTGATGTGATGTAGGTGGTATTGTTGTCTTCTTGTTTGGTAGAGCTCTCACCTTGATCTAGTGAAGCTTTCTCTTCAACCTTTTCCTCATTTTCTTGTTTGGAAGAGCTCTTTTGTTCTTCTTCATTGACTCCTTCATTTTCCTCTTAAAGCCAAAGCTTCTCCCCATCCCCATGATGACTCTCCATGAGTTGGTGGTTTTTCTTCTTTTTCTTCTTCTTTGGAGCAATTTTGATATTTNCTTGTTTCACTTGTATGCTTCCACTTGCCTCATTTGAAGGAAAGATAATGTTTCAAATATAAATAAAGCATAATTAAATATAATAGACACTATATCCCTAGTAATATTTATGTAATACTATGTACATATGTTATTTTTGTGTCATAACATCTTCAAGATGGATGCAATTGTCCCAAATAATTTTTTATATGCAAAACATTATATGAAAACTACAATTCCATATCATCCAAGGTTGATAATTTGTAAGTATCCTCTAATAATTGCTTTGTAATTTGAAAGGGACCAGTCCATGTTGGTGTAAACTTATTTGGTTTCTTCATATTCCATAATAAGACAAGGTCTCCTATCTTGAAATTCCTTTTCAAAGATTTCCTATCAAACCATCTTTTGATTTGAGAGGTATTTCATAACAAATTATCCCTTTTTTTATCTACTTAAGCTTCTCTTTTAATAAGTAATGTCATGAAACTTCTATCTTTGTCAGTATTTTCACTATATCTTTGTACAAATTCAGAAACTGAGCTTAGAATCTTGTTTGTAATTCTTGCTAGAAAACCATAGACTAAGTTATATGGTGATGTCCCAATAGCTTTCTTGAATCTAATTCGATCTGACCATAATGCAGATTGTAAATAATCGATCCAATTTCCTGGATTCCCCTCCATTGATTTCTTTATGTAAGAAATAATCTTTTTATTGGTGGATTCTACTAGGCCATTCCCTTTAGGATAATAATTTGATGAAGAAAATAAGAAAATGGATTTTGTAGATGCCCATCTGATAAACTCTTCGGATTTGAAGGTGGGTCCATTGTCTAACACTAACACTTTGGGTACACCAAATCTACTTAGAATGTGGTCATTTAGAAACTTAATCACGTCTGATGCTGAACTTCCTCTTAGAGCTTTTGCTTTAGACCATTTAGTAAAATAATTAGTAGCTATGAGAATAAAATTGTGTCCAGCTCTTGAAGGAGTAATAGTAACAATAAAATCCAAACCCCATTGCCGAAATGGTCTATCTGCAACTACTAGTTTTAAAGGGGCTCTAGCCCTTTTAATCTTGGGTCCATGAACTTGACATTTATAGCATTTTTGAATCTTTGAACTAATGTCTTGATACATGGAAGGCCAGTAATATCCGTATCGAAGTATATGTTGCATAGTTGATTTAGGGGATTCATAAAATAGATTCAAATGATCATGAAATTGTTCTAAGATGAAACTAATTTGATCATTATGAACACATTCTAATAAAACTCCCCGAAAATATTTTTGATATAATATACCATCTTTAACAAAAAATCTTCGTGCTCTTTTGAAGAAAGCTCTCATTTGACTTGCTGTTAAATTATTTGGAATTCTCATGATAGTAAGAAAATTGAGAATATCATCATACCAATTCTCTTCATGGGTGTCAAATGTATAAATTTCACTTTCTCTAGTCATTAACTTGGCTAGTCCCATTCCCTTAATTGTCTTGCATATTTCCAATGAAAATCTGAACCTTTGCAACTTAATAAGTCATTTTCCTCTTTTCAATCCAATCTCATTTTAGGATAGGAATCGCTTAAATGCAGGTTCAATTAGCATAATGTGAACTAATGAACTCTCCAAATAATATTTAAAATGTTGAAGTGCCTTGATGAATGTGAAAGCTTGTTTTTCTAAGTTTGAGTAATTTAACTCTGAACCTTTCAACTGATACCCAAAACATCCAATTGGTTCATCTTGACCTTCACTATCTTTTTGTGTAAGAACAACAGCGATAGAATCATTTGAAGAAAAAGAGTATAACCAAAAATCTTCTTTAAGTCTAGGCTTTACCAAATACGAAGCCTCTTGTATAGCCTTTTTGATTTCTTACAAAGCTTTCTCTGATTCTGATGTTTTCTCTACTTGGACATCCTTTTTAAGAATATGCATCAAAGGATTGGTAATTTCAGTGAAACCAGGGATGAACTTCTTCACAAAGTTTATCTTTCCAAAGAAAGATCTAAGAGATTTCTTACTTATGGGATGCTCAATATTCTGTACTACCTGAATTCAGGAATTTTCTATGAAAATCCCTTCTTGACATATTATATGTCCTAATAGACTTCCATATTTAACCCTGAAGATACACTTCTTAGGATTTAATGAAATACCAAACTCATGAAATCTATCGAAAACTTGCTAGAGATGATCAATATGATCTTCTTTTCTTTTTGAAAATACTATAATATCATCCAAATAAACCATCACAAATTTTCCTAATAAATCCTTAAATGCTAAATCCATTGCTCTTTGAAAATTAGCTTCAACATTTGACAATCCGAATGGCATTCTTTGGTAAGCGAAAGTTCCCCATTTGGTGATAAATGTTGTTTTGAATCTAACATTCTTATCTACCACGATTTGATTATAACCTGAGAAACCGTCTAGGAATGAATATGCTTGACAACCTGAGACTTTAATTAGCATCTCATCAATTCTTAGAAGTCGATATTTATCCTTCTTTGAAGCATCATTTAAATATCTAAAATACGCACAAAGCCTTATATCACCATATTTCTTTCTTACTGGGACAAGGTTAGCAAGCCATGTCGAATATCATACTAGATATATGATTTGTGCTTGCAACAACTTCTTGATTTCAGCTTCCATAGCTGGTTCGAATGATGGATTAAATTTCCTTTGTTTTTGCTTAACTATTTTGCAACCTTCTGTTAAAGGAATCTTATGTGTCATCACATCTTACCAAAAAGCTTTAAGATCATCATAAGACCAAGCAAAATTATCCAAATTATCTTGTAGACATGTTAACAAATCTTGCTTGAAATTTGAATCTCTTTCCTTTGTAATATTTAACATCTTCGGTGCATTATCTAATCCAAAATTCACTACCTCGAAAGCTTGACTACTTGGATTTTGTATATCCTTTCCAATGAGTGAATTTTTCTTGAACTCATGTTCTAGATTAATCATCCTCTTTGGAATAAAATTAGCCTTTGAATTTGAAGGCATTTTAGGTATTACTTGACCCTCAAATTCTTGTTTGTTTTTTATAAATCTTAGTACTTGATCATCATCTTCAAATACTTGCAAATGTCTTATATTGTCTGGTACTGATGGTTGATGTTCTTCTTCAATCATGAAATCTTTGTAACCTTCTAATACTTGCATATCCAACATTGAAGCTGCTTTTGCCAAATCGTCTGCTATAAGATTCTCTGCTCTATTTACATGCTTTATTTGGCAATGTTGAAACTGATCTAACAGCTTACAAGCAATTTGCTTATAAGGTCTCAAAAATGAACTCTTTACAACACAATTGCCTTTTACTTGTTCACAAACTAATCTTGAATCTCCTTTTATAGTGATGTCTTTGATCTTTTTATCTAAATTTATTCTCATACCAATGCATAAAGCTTCATACTCAGCCTTGTTGTTAGTACAAGGGAAAGATAAATGAATTGCCTTGAGAATTTTAGGTGAATCATTCTTGAATATAACTATTCCGACTCCTACACCTTTTGAATTACATGAATCATCAAAGTATAACTCCCATTTATCTTTTTGCTTTGATTGTTCCTTTTCAGGACTATAACTTTCTTGGAGTGTACAAATTTTGTTTTCAATACTTCCTTTTTCAACCATTTTACTTCTTCAATTTGAAGTAATGTTATCAATCATCATAGGTTCACTATAGATGTAGATTTGATTTGGTTTTCCTTTCCAAGGTAACCACATGTGAGAATAATCTGTTGATATGTAACCAAAGAAATTATTACTCCAACTTCTACTCAATAAGAGACTATGCGAATTAGGTATATCTGCCACTTGAATAGTTACTTTACGTCTTATGCGAGGTTTAAAAGCAATTTCCAATAGGATATTTGGTAATTGATCCACAATCTTCACTCTACTTTTATCCACTTGAACAATCTTCCTATTTAATTTTTCAGGAATCAAACCAAGTTTCTTACATATGGACAATGGAATTATAGTAGACGTGGCTCCAAAATCAATCAACAATTATGTAAGAATTTATCCTTTAATTTCATTATCAAACAGAAAGGAGCAGCTTCTTTATCATGTGAACTCTTCAATTTCTCATCATTACTAGATACATAACTTTGATTCTCTAGCTCTCCTTTTATCTTTAATGAATTCCAAAGCTTTTCTTTGCTAATCTCCCATTTGAAGCAACTGATAGAGGCTAATATTGGCCTTGACATGTTTAAGGTCTTTTATCAAATCATATTCTCCATCACCAATAAAACTTGATCTGTTTATCCATTTATTAAAAGACTGATTTGGAGTGCTTTGCTCTACTTGATTGTCTTTACCTTTATCCTTATCCTTTCTACTTGGCTCAAAAGATCTTCTCTTAGTAGATGGATCAGTAATAACATTTTGAGGTCTAAAAGTAGTTAATCTTTCTTTTGATCTAAGATTATATCCATTTTCTTCATTGTTATTACACTCTTCATCTAAAGACATATCTTCTTCAGAACTTGATAGAGAAGAAGTATCATTTGATCCATTGCTGGAACATTTACTTGCATAGTGAACACTAGATAACTCATTATCAGATTCAATATCAAGAAATTTGGACATAATAAGATCACTTTCATCCTCATCTTCCACTAACTTAGTGTCTTAATGTTTATGCTTTCTATTTTTCCTTTCTTCCTTGATATTAACTCTTGCCAATGCTTTTTCAAGCTTCACTATTTTGTTAGACATATCTCTCATTAATTGTCCTTTTTTAGATCCTACTCTTTCATGTTCTTTCTCTTTCTTAACATGAGATGGATCCAGTAAAGCTTTAAATTGAGAAAAATCTTGCATAGGGATGATAACTCTTTCTTCTCTTTTTTGAATCGTGATATTCTCTTCAGGATTCAAGTTCAGCTATTTTTCTAATTGTATAGCTTCACTGAAGTAGTCATTTAGTGTAATTAAGTTTGGAGTTGTCCTTAACCAAATTGAAATTTTGGGGTTAACAGCCTTAAGATAAGTTTCTCTAAGCATTTATTCTGATGGTCTAAACTATCTTTGAAAGAGTCCACAAATTTGTAGAAACTTAATATTGAAATCTTTAATTGAATCTTTAGCTCCTTTCTTAGCTTGTATCAACCCACAATATAGTTGTTGTTGATCTAATTGATTACCAAACTGGGCCAACAAAATATTCTTCATGTCATCCCAACTTGTAATGCTATTGCTTGGTAAGTTTGAATACCAAATCTGAGCCATATCCTTTAGATTTGATACAAACAACCTACAAGCTTGATCTTCATGTTGTATATTTGCATGAGCTAAAGCTAATTCAAACATGTGAATATATTCTTCAACTAAATAAGCTTTTTCAGGAATAAAAGGCCTAGGAAAATATTTGTAAACTACCTTAGGAATATCATTGTAATTTTGAAATCCTAATGGTATAACTCCTTGCCAAGGATTTGTCATTCTATTCCTTTGAAATATTGAACTCTTAGACTTTCTAGATCTTATTTTATGAATTGACAAATCAGAGATAATGGGTGATCTTATTTATCTTCTAGTTTTCACTCCACTACTTGTTCCCAACTCAGAAACTTTCTTTTCTTCCTCTTCTGATGAAGAATCAGTCTTAGAATCTAGAATATCCTTTGAAACTTTTGAACTTTCCAAACTATGAAATTTCATGGTCATGAACTGAAAATAGTATCTAGTTTCTTAATCTTTACAAATAATTGTTGATGTACCTAAAGTATAAGGCTTATGAACCTAGACGCTTAATTTTCATCCCTCCTTCTAGCGCCAAAAGAACTGTTGGTGACC
>MNCI01034785.1:179723-198289 GCA_015680685.1 Gnetum montanum | reverse complement strand
AGATTTGTGTAGACCTCAAATATTTAAACAAGGTAAAATGACACGAGTAAACACTTCGCAATAAAGCTATCCCAAATTCAATATCTACGAATTGTTCAAACCTTCAAGGCTCAAACAAGAAATATCTTCAAGACAATCCCATTATGCTACCAAAAATTGCTAGGTAAACTACCACATACGAGACTCCATTTTGACTAGATAATAGATGTCAATGATTGCATTCAAATAGAACCTTTAAAAGACTTGACAATTTTTGATTGAAGTACCACAAGAATTCACTTTAAAGATAAAAAGAAGCTATTCAGGTCCCATCAAAATACCCAAAATTCTCTGAACCCTCTCGACTACTGAATTGTTCAACGGTGTGACTACAAACAGAGGCTCTCTTACAACAATCCCAATAGCAGTTCCCACACGTTGCACAATAATGAAATTTACTACTAAAATGTTCTCAAGGCTTTCAAACACAAGCGCTTCTATGGCAAAATTTTAGCAAAAATTTCTATCAGGCAACAAGAATAGTAAGAGCAATCTAAAAATTCCAAAATTACTTGCCAAGGATGATAATATCTAAACCACTAGCTAAACAATCTAAACAAAACAAAAAATGAAATCCATAACTCACAGGACCATGACAAAGAGGTTGAAATCTTTATTCTAGCATGCCATCTTGCAAGAAATCTTCACAAATTCTTCTTTACAAGGCTCTTCTCAAGACTCCAAGTGTCTCCAATTGATGTGAGAAGTGATTCCTCCTCTAAAACTGTAAATTTAGCTACTTCTTAAAAGAAATCTCAACTATTTAAGCCTGCTTCATGAAATGGCCAGATGTGCCAACACTTATCAAGAGCTCTTGTCCATGAATGCATGCGAAAGATGGATGTGGACATTCGGCACTCAGTGTAAACACTAGAAACTATAACATAACATACATAGTAATTATCAAATAACTAATATCCAAGGATGTAAATATTTCAAGAAGAAAAAAGAAGATGACAATGAAAAACTCTTACCCAACTAGCCCTTAGATGTGAGAGCGAGGGGATAACCCATCTTCATGCCATCAAAGAAATTTTCAAACTCACCCCATTGAAACTATAGCAACCCTTCTTCTTTAAGTTGCCATAACACCTCTGTAGCTTCTCTTTCCTCTTTGTATGGTACTTTTCCTTTAGGTTCAAGAAGGACATCATCCACTATGGGCTCTGCTACTTCAATAGAGGCCCTCTTACCTACATCACACAAGTTAGGATTAGAATTTTCAATAATGAGTATAGTATAGCATAACATATTATAATAGTAGCCAATGATTCATACTTACCTATGATCCATAAGCGTACATAACAAAACTTAAACTAAATATTTCTATCACTCTTCTCCACTTTACATACAGGCTCCTCCATGGGATGTGGTTTTTTAATCTTTGTCCTAGATGATCCCATTTCCTTAGCGATGAATCACATCCCTCTTGCTACATTTTTGGTGTTAACTAGTGGGACCTCCCCTACACTATCACATGTGTGGTGAGATCATCCCACATTTCCTCTAGTCATTACATAAAATGACTCACTGATTACCTCTGGAAGATCCTATGCCCATGTGGTGTTGAACAGGTGATGGATCCATAGCCTAAAAATTTTCCTATGGTCTTGCACAACCTAATTTCCATCCTCAAAAACCACTAAGAACTCTACAAACCTTTGTAGGCATGCTACAAATAACATAAAGTACATGTGCAATCTCACCTGGAGGTTGTGGTGAAACCTAATAATTTTAACACACAAGTTGTCGATGAGGTAAGAGGCCCAGTTATACCATGTGCCCTCCTCTATCATGTCTCTCATCATCCAAGCTTCCTCCACCATGAGTATTTTTCCTTGGAAGAGAAGCTTTGGAAACATGCATGAACAAAAGACTAGATAGAGGTGGTGGACCATAGGTAGCCTCACTTCTTTAACTTGTATTCCTTTGTAGGACTTAGATGTATCCAACCACTCTTCAACCTCCCCTCTATGATCTAAGTCTTTATCATTTTTTTTGGCCATTAGTGAGCCAACAAGGGGAGGCCAAAGAGGTCTACAAAGAATTCATCTATAATTTCAAAATTTTCCTGCACACCACGAGCTTACATGATGAAGCGATTGGCACTCTCACTAAACTAATTGATGATGAAAATCATCTCAACCACTAGGATACTTGGGCTAATGACCAAGAAATGGTTCATTAGCCTATCCTATTGAAGCTTCCGAGTTATCTCCACTAGGGCCTCTTAGCACAACCAACATTATGAACTCTCCACCTCACCATATTTCATGATGAGTGTGGCCTTACTGCAGCCTGTTGCTACCATTGTAACCTCTCTTGAAGTGACCAAAATTGCAATAGGTGAAAGAAAAGTTAACATGAGAAAAGTAAAGCTGCAAGTTCATAAAAATAATTATAATATACCACTTATGTGGTACAAATGATGTGTGGGATGGTGATGGTGGAGCTAAAACTTCCTTGACAATAGGAATGCTAGTCACCCATTTTACATCCAACCAGCCATATGCTTGGCACCTTTCATAGGCTTTAAAGAACCACTGACGGTACTCTGCCAATTCAGATCCCATCACTGCATGCACATTCTCAAAAGATGAGAATTCTTGTAGGGCAATGAAGGTCAAGTTCAAGGCCCCCTCCTCATCATGGAGGCCATGTATGTCAATAGTAAATCTAGCAACAGACATAGGTGGTTAAAATACTCATGTGAGTCATAATCAAATGGATAGTGCAAGTAATCATAATGGGACTCACCCTCCGACACAATATACTATTCTAGGTGGGTTCTCAAAAATGGTATGTATGTGTTAGGCAATGAACAATGTGTTATTCTTGTTGTAGCACTATAATTCTAGAATTTACTAGATCTTGGACAAAGGCCAAAGGCCCATGGGGTCTTAGCCTAAACTTCCTATTCCTTCATTTCTAGAAGGCTTATCGAATATGACCTTAAGATACCCTAGTTTGCCCTAGGCAACAACATTTCCATTATGACATCAGCTACATCTACAATCAAGTGTGATCATATCATCACATTGAAATGGAGAAGCAAAAATTATAGGAACTCCTATGCCCCATGACTAGAACCATATCACCTAATGATCCACACATGTGTCTAGTGTATGTACATTTAGCATAGGTTCACTCATGTAACACAAGACATCCACCAACTCAACCACGATGAGGATGGGTTCCAATAGTACCTTATGGCCACAACAAAAATTAGAGGAGAATGTTAGCATTAGATACAAAAAAATGCATAAAATTATACTTAGCACATTAGTAAAACCCTTAGCTTACCCCAACAACCCCTGCAAGAAAGAAATGTTGGCATGACCATCTAATGTACCTAGTCCCCAATAGGGCATAGCACTAACATCTACGTTTCACATTTGCAAATTTTATAACTTCAAAAATATCAAAATATTTTGCTAAATATTAGTTACACTCCCTATAAAGTGTAACCCTCAAAAATTAAAAATTTTCAAACTATTGGCTATGCTCCCTGTAGAGCGTAACCTTCAAAAAAATTGCAAGAAATTTCCAAGTGTTAGCTATGTTTCCCACAGAGCATGACCTTTGAAAAAAAAATTGAAAAATTTTCTAACTATTGGCTACACTCCCTACAATTCATAACCTTCAAAAACCCTACAAAAATTTTTAAAGTGTTGGTCACCCTATCTGAAAAGTGTAACACTTGAAAATCAAAGTTTTTTTTTCTGACTTCATTTTGTCAATCTATCAAGAGCATACCCACAATATGGGGAAGTCCAAAAATATTTCAAATATGTAAAACCATATACTTACTGCATAGCACTTCCAAATATAAAAATCTAGATGAGATAGCCATAACCCTTGCATTTTCCCTACCTTGCTTCAGCGCTTGATGCCACTTAACCCTAATCGTTATGCTTTAATTTCACATAAACAAAAAATCATTCTAGCCTTGTTTCACATCATGTGAAATATGTCAAAAAACCCTATTCAACATCACATTTAGGATGCCAAAAATCCTTGTTTCGTGTCACATGTAAGACATAGAAAACCATCATCCCACATCACATGTGGGACACCACAAAAATCATGCATAGAAAACATAAAAAGAAAGAAACTTACAAAATCTACCACATGCACTTCCTCTCCTAGCTGTGGCTACATGGTGACCATAGTAGTGGTGGTAGTCCCTACCCAAGGAAAGAAACCCTTAAAACCCCCAAAACCCTAAGGTGACGAAATGAAGGAAAAAATTTAAAGGATAAAACATAGCATCTTACCTTGCTAACAACGTCTCCCTATGATCCTCTATGCATGATCTAGGAAGGCACCTTAATGCATGTTCCCCTTCATCCACGTTGATGAGGCTAGGTTGTTGGCATTCACTATGGTACATCATGGTTGATGTCTATGCTCTTGCTTTCCTCTTCTATTTGCTATGCTCTACCTCCTCTTCTTTACTAGGCTCTAACTCCCTTTTCTTTGGTTGTGCTACGCTCAGTGAATATTTATTTCAACCTTGAAAATGATAGGCTATGGTAAAACTCTTATTTATACACTTTTTAGGTGAATGACACATCACCCTCCCAGGTACTATCCCATGTCCAACATGTAACGCAGGATGAGTGTAGCACATAGAGTTAGAAAAATTTTCTAACTTTTCCAGCATTCCCATACTTAGAAAAGTTTTTTTATTTTTTTTATTGCCCAATAAATTCCTAGCCTAATCCCACATTCAAAACTTTCCAAGCCTTTCCTAAACCGATGCATCCTACTATGACCTTAAACTAGCAATCCTAGGGCCAACCAAGGCCCCAAAATTAGTTTACGCCTTTGCCTACTTGATGCCACAACGACATAGTTAGGAAAATTTTCATAGCATTTTATTCCTTATTTTATGCATTTTAATTAATTAAGATAGGTGTTTCTTGATGTTTTTCTGGGTTTTTTGTAGGATTCCTGACAAGATTGTAGCATGAGTGTGTACAAGCATCTTCATTTGCCCTTGGTCTTGACTAGACCTTATGATGATTCCACGAGATGTATAAACATTGAACTCCTAGACTTTGAGCCCATGGCTTATGATACAAATGTAGCATCCTTAGAGACATCTCTAGATTGGCCAAACCATCTAGTTAGAGCTCTATACCTAGAGGTAGGTGATGTAACTAAGGATCCCCTAGTTGAAGTCCCTATAGTAACATGTAAAGGCAAGGAAAAAACATTAAAACTTACCTCCTTGTTAGAGCATCAAACCAAAAAAAGAATCTCAAGAATCCTCAATGATAACATCAAGGCATTTGCATGGTCTTATAAGGACATGTAACGCCTAGACCCTCACATAATACAACACAACATTATCCTCGATCCTTTCATAAAGCTACTTAAGTAGAAAGCTCACAAGGTCAGACCTGAGGTGGCATTGGCAGTTCACAATGAAATCACTAACCTTTATAAAGTTGGTTTCATTTGAGTAGTTGACTACGATGACTAGGTTTCAAAAATTGTGGTTGTCCCTAACAAAAATGGAAGTATATGCATTTCAATAGACTTTTGAGACTTGAATAAGGTGACCATCAAAGATGAATTGCCATCACTTAGTATTGTCCAACTCATTGATACTATGGTTGGTCATGCCTTATTATCCTTCATGGATGGGTTCTTAGGCTACAACCAAATTTGGATCAACCTAGAGCATCAACTCAACACCACCATCATGACCCCTTGGGGTATGTTTTGCTATATAATGAAGCCTTTCGAACTAAATAATGTAGGAGCAACCTAGCAACGTGTAATGACATATATCTTTAGTGATTATATACTAGACTTACTTAATGACTACATCAATGATATAGTAGTTAAGTCCAAGGTTTCTCACAACCACATAAATAACTTGAACCATGTCTTCAAATGTTTCCTTAGAGATGACCCTAGGCTAAACCCTAAGAAGTGTGTCTTTGGTGTCAAGACTAGTTGCATGCTAAGCTTTGTAGCATCAGAAGCAAGTATACGTGTAGACCCTGATAAGTTCAAGGATATAACCAACTTAGCACCATCAACAAACCTTAAGGAGCTACATGGGTTGCAAGGTAGGTTATAATTTATATGTAGGTTTATCGCAAGGTTGACTAATAAGTTACAGCCAATGCAACATTTTCTCAAAAAGGAAGTCCACTTTGAGTGAACAACACAATGCCAAGAGGCATTGGACAACCTCAAAAAAGAGCTAGCTCAACTTCCAATAGTCTATCCTCCAGAAGGAGATAAGCCATTCTACATTTACCTTGCAACCTCAAACATGTCCATCACTTTTATACTTTGCCAAAAGTGATATGATAGCTTAAAGGTCCCTATCTACTACTTAAGCCATGCACTAGTATCCCATGAGGTGAAATACAATGATGTGGAGAAGAACTATCTCATCTTAGTCTTAGCACTCAAGAAATGGAGGCATTATCTTTTCTGCCATCAAGTTAACATTATTTGAAAAAGCAATGTACTTTGGGAAATCACTATAGACATATATGAAAGTAGTTGAATTGCATAGTGGAAGGTAATAACTATGGATTTTAACCTGCATTACATAGATCAAGCATCTACAAAGAGTCAAGAAATAGTTACACAACTCACGTATTCACCAATAAATGATCAAGAAACAATAGATCTAGAACTTTTGGATAAGCATGTTAATAGCATAAGCCAAGTTCTTAAAAACTTTGAGGTAATTTTATACTTTGATGATCCTTCAACCTCACAAGGTGGTAGTGCCACTACCATCATCATGTTTCCCTTAGGGAGGTCCAACCCTTCATGTATCACTTTACATTTCCTTACATTAAGAATGTAGTAAAGTATGAAGGTCTCTTGAGACATGTCTTATTAGCTCATGATTTAGGAATTCAAAACATAGTAATTCAAGGTGATTCATAGCTATTTTCAACCAAATTACAAAGGTTTATGCTTTCAAAACACAACATTTACAACCTTATTGTATTTGGCGAAACACCTGTTCAAGCGATTTGCAACTATGAATCTCCAACATATTCCCCATAATAAAAAGGACATGCTGATGCATTAGCCACCTTAGCCTTAATCATAGAACCCAACATGTTTTCTACCTTGCCTACTTCAATAAAATATTGTACTAAACCTACTATTCAAACAACAAGCATTGCATCCATAGCCATGAAAAGCATAGCTCATGCCCAAGAATGGTATGGCAACATCAAGACATGCTTCCAATAGAGTGAGCCTCCATAAAATCTAACCTTTTTTTCAAAATGAGGTAGTAAAAAAAATCATAATAGTACATCCTTATAGGTGATAGCACCTTATGTTGCAAATCCTATGATAGAATAATGTTAACCTACATTAGCATTAGTGAAGCATAAATGATCATTGATCAGGTCCATGAGGGACTGCGTGGAGTCCACATAGCACCCAAGCAATGGTAGCAAAAATTAGATTCTTAGGCTACTACTAGCCTTACATGGAGTGTGATTGCATTTCCAAGGTTAGTATGTGTTATGTGTGTCAACGACATGGCAACTTAATGCACATGCCATCCACTAAACTACATACTATGCAGATCATGTGGTCAATCCAACATTGGGGGTTGGACATTATAGGACCTATGACACCTAAGTCTTCTGCAAGACATAGCTTCATCATAATTGCAAAAAATTAATTTACCAAGTGGGTTTAAGTTATTCCCCTTAGGAAGATAACATTGCAATAGGTTTGCAAATTTATCCTAGACAACATCGTGACTCAATTTGGTCTACCCATGACTATAGTCACAAACAACGGGCCATAGTTTATTAGTATAGAAACTAAAGCCTTCTACGAATACCTTGGCATTAAATATTCCTTTTCATCACTATACTACCCATAGGTGAATGGCCAAGTGAAGGCTATGAACAAAGTCATTGTCAAACTTTTGAAGAGAATGCTTAACAATAGCAAACAATGATGGCATCAATAGCTAGTCTATGCATTGTGTGCCTACCATATGACATGCAAAACAACAACTGGTAAGATGCCATATAGTCTTGTGTATGGATCTAAAGTAATGTTTCCTCTTGAATTGTAGGTCCCATTTCTCTACATGATCCTCTCAAGCTTCATTGATGAATTTTAGAACAACGAGTTGAAAACCATTAACCTCAACTCTATAGAGGAGGAGTGCATGCAAACACTTGATTACATCGAGTAGTACTAAGAAAAGAAACATCAAAAAATTGACACAATTAGCATCAATGCCTGATCAAGAAGGGGGACTTGAT
This sequence comes from Gnetum montanum, assembly GCA_015680685.1. Taxonomy (NCBI): domain Eukaryota; kingdom Viridiplantae; phylum Streptophyta; class Gnetopsida; order Gnetales; family Gnetaceae; genus Gnetum; species Gnetum montanum. The sequence continues at coordinate 189,968 of MNCI01034785.1, read as the reverse complement.
CCTCAAGATAATTCTCAAACCTATGGACAAATTCTCAACTAACTAGGAAGGACCTTTCTTGGTTATAAAGGCCTATGAAAATGAAGCATTCAAGCTTGCTGGTCTAAATAGCAATGAGTTTTCCAATTCAATCAACCACTTATACCTAAAGCCATACTATACCTAGTATGTAGTGTTGTTCCAATGACAAAGCAAGGTAAGAAAATTTCTGCTATGATGTTAAACTAGCACATAACATCTGCTATAATGTTAAACTGGCACGAAACATCTACTATGATGTTAAACTAGTGAAAAATGTTCTTGGGATATGACACTAAACTAGGACCCATAGCATGGTCCACTATGACCTTAAAATAGCAATCCACTATCTACTATAATGTTAAACTAGCACAGCAATATACTAGGACCTTAAACTAGCACATCATAGTATGCCAGGACCTTAAATTAGGTTTATAGTCTGCCAAGACCTTAAATTAGGTTCATGGTCTGCTAGGACCTTAAACTAGTATAGCATGTAGTCTACCAAGAATTAAAGCTTAGTTTGTAGTTCAACATCCATACTTCAATAAACATAGTTCTACAAACAAGCAAGCATGAATACTTTCAACCATTTGTTACCTACTCACAGCTCTTGGTTAGGATGGGGTAGGGCATTGCAATTCTAGAATGAAGTTCATGTCATCAAGGAAAAATCCTCTAGAGAATTTGTAGCATCACCATCCAAGGCATCTTACTAATCTTTTGGAGATGCCTTTAGACATCTTGTTGGCCTTCCAAAGCTACCACCACCATTGCCAATCATCTTGGTTAGAGCTCTTAGCATCAACACCACTTGCCAAATAACTAGTAGTACTATGTGTGACATTTGAAAAAATTGATGGCTAGAACACTGAGAGGTTATCAAGAATATAGCCTAACCCTAGATCCGTATGAGGGTCGTGCTAGAGAAAATGGGAATGGGGTGCCTTGAACAGTCTAGTCGATTAGATAGGAACTTATGAGATATCAAATAACTGATTACAAATACTGATTTTAGAGTGTGATGTATGGAGGTTAGATCGAAAGAAAATGTGGCACACACAATAGTAGAAACATACTAAAGTATGTAACTAGGATAAAAAGCATCCACAGACACACAATAATGCAACATGTATGGTGCAGTAGAATAAAATAAGAGCTTGGGAGAGAAAATGCACTACCCCAAAATTGGGGGAGCATAGCTAATTCACAAAGGTATACACAATGTATAATAGGCATAGTGGGAGTGTAGTCACAACCTTGGTGGTGTCAGGCTATGAAGTTTGGTGCTCACTATGTTGAACTATGCCTACCGGGTTGATAGCCACAGTGTACCATGTGAGGTTCTACTAGGCTACAATAGACCTATAGTGTACTGCATAGTGTAGTTGTGCCTCTCTATCAGTGTTGTGTGCTCTGGGTCTTGTTCATCCATGGAGCTAAGTGCCAAGATTCCAAAGTGTCAAATTCCCAAATGAAAGTGCCAACTACCTTCTAGTGAAAAATGAAAGCCAAAAACCCTTCCTTTTCTAAAAGAAGGCACAGGGGTATTTATAGGGCTAAGGTTATCCCAAAATGTAAATTAGGTGCCACATGGTAGTGGAGTGGGTGGGACCACATTTTCTGCTATGCTCATCCCATGTTACACATGGGGCATGGTATGTTGGTTGCTACTATCTACTATGCTCATCCTTGTGTTATGCGTGGGACTCGAGATGCTATTTGCTACTATCTTATCTACTACAACTCCAATTGCAATAGGTTGCAATTATCTACTGCACACTATCTACTCCACCCATCCATTATCTATTGGCTACTACATGATAGGGTGCTACACTACACTATGTTACATAGCGTAATAGTGTGCTATGCTATGTAGTGTAATAGGATGCTATGCTACGCAGTGTAACAATGTGCTATGCTATGCAACATAACAGTGTGCAGAAAGTACCATCATTATGACATTTAGAAAAATTTTAAAGATCTAGCAATCTGAAGCTACCTATACTCAACACTTCAAAAAATATTTGAGCAAAGTGACACCATTTTGAAACTTAGCCAGATTTGTAGTTGAGATGTCAAGACCTAAAATTTTGTGGTCTTTCAATGGCCCCTCTTTGTTGACGTCTAGAGAAGTGGGCCAAGATACATCGACAAAGAATTACAAAACACCATAGTATTCATGCAACCAACATCACTCATTAGTACAAGAACAAATGTTATTTCACCATGCTCAAGAGTGCCATGGAAATGAAGCTATGCTAAGGGACAAGGGGTATAGGCAATCCTAGGGAGATGAAATTTACATGGTGGAAAAATCATGATGTAAAATGGGGACTAAACATGGCTAACAGTGTCCATGACATGAAGTAGTTTACCTCTAAAACATTGACCTCTTGTCTGGGTGCTTATGAGAGGGTCAAAATTGATCCAAGGATGGGCCAATTGCAAAGCTGAAGTGTTGTTTACTTTTTCCTTTTGAGAGGTGAACCTTCAATAGGTTCAACTTACTACTGAATGTTAGCTGCAAGTTGGTCATTAGGTAGATGGTCTTATCTTTGATGCAACCACACTACATCTATAGGATAGATGTTTCCTCCTAGGGATGATTCATGTTACATCCTCTTAGTCTTTGATCATGCAACAGAGGCTCCCCAGAGGATGAGTTGTGTTACATCGACCATGGGTTTAGTGGTTGATATGAAGAGAATGCCATGTGTGTCATAGTGCGTATGCATCTGAGGGATGTGAAATCATGAGTATGTGGGGGATGAGAGGATATAGGATGACAAAGTGGATTCACATAGGTTGTAATAAGGATGAGGAGGATGTGCAATCTTGAATGGCTTAACTAGTCCAATTCATGCACATTAGAGAAATGTGGTAACTTCCTACTATGATGAGATACACCTTTGCATGACTACCTCAAAGGCTTTGTCTTGCAAACATAATGCTAAGAAGATAAGAAACCCACACATTGTGAAATGCAAGTGAAAATTCCATATGTGAAGATGCTGGAAGTGCTAGACATGAAGATGTTACAAATGTTATGCTAGTTGCAAGTGCTCAGGAAGCTAGCGAAAGTGCCAAGTTGATGATGTTGCAAGTCCTTTGAAGACCATACTAATGGTAAGTGCTCCAAAAGATCACCAGAATGGTGGGAGGAAATGAGGTTGTAAGTGCTCCCAAGGCTTTCACCAATGGCAAGTGTTTGAATTAGATTAGAAACATGGTAGTTTAAAGTCCTAGTAGACTATGAACATAGTTTAAGGTCTTGGAAAATCGTGATATGCTAGTTTATAGTCCTGGGAGACTATTGGACGCTAGTTTAATGTTGTAGCAGAAAGTGGACGTTATGCTAGTTTAACATCATGACCCAAGGCTGAGTTGTTGTGATAACTTAATTTCATGACCTAAGGACAAGTTGTGCTAGTTTATAGTCATAGTGGACTATGCTTACCTTGCTTGTGTAAGGTGCAATGCTACATGCATGGTCATGCTGTGTGCCTATAAGATCCTGCAAAAATTGAATAGAAAGAAAACAACATCAAGAAAAACTTATTGTAAATAGAGTTGAAATGCATGAATGAAAGGAAAGAAGAGAAAAACATGATAGTTTTAGGCCATTATGGACCATTGTCTAGTTTAAGGCCTTTTCGGGCCATGAGCTAGTTTAAGGCCTTTTCAAGCCATTGCTAGTTTTAGGCCATTTTGAGCCATGTGTTTTTGTAGTTTTGTTTTAAATGAAATGAATAAGATAAGTAAATGAATGTGTAAATAAAGTAAAAATACCTAAACAAAGAAAAGTATTGGGCAAACTAGGCAAGTAGGTGAAATGTAAATGCATAAACAAACGCAACCCAAGAAAAAACCAGAAAAGCATGACTGATGGAGGCAAGGGATAAGCTAGTGCTTAACATGTTTTTGGTCAAAGAAAAGTCTTGATCACATAGTTTCTTCCTAACTAGGTATGGGTTAGGGAGTGTGCAAGGCTTAGGATCTTCTGGAAGGCTATTAGCTTCAACCACTCATTCAGGTATGTTAGCTTTAGGTGTTGCATTGGTTGTCGTAGGTGTACCACCAAGAAACTCTTCTTCCGAAACTTGTGCCATGTCTATGTCATGGATAGTTGAAGAGGAATAATTATCACCATGGATGATGACTTGACCACCTTTGTATGGAAGGTGGATTTCTTGGTGGATGGGAGAGGATATGGCCCTTAGTTGGGCTAGCCAAGGCCTTCCTAGAATCAGGTTGAAGCCTGGCATCTCCTCTATGACAGTGAAATCTCAACTAGTGGGGAATTTATCTCCTACCATGAAGGATAAATTAATTATTCCCCTAACTATGACACATGATACATTGAAGGATTTTAGACACATGGTTTTGGTTGGCCTGATTTCATCCACTAGCCCAAGTTTGTCAATGATGGAGTACAGGACTACGTTCGTTGTTGCACCATCATCGACATGCACTCTATGTATGGTGCACTACCCAACACAAATGCTAATGGATAGTGGAGCTATAGTAACCTCTGCTCGGTCAAGGCTAACTTTGACTACATTGTGGTGGAACACTATGGATGTTTAACTTGATTCTTGTGGTGTAGGGGGCAACATTGTTGCATATATGGATGTCTCATTTGTAGGGATGTCCTCCGTTATAGGAATGGAGGCCAAGATATGGGCCAATGCTTGGCAATGAGTAGATGAGGTCATAACTAGGTCATATAAGCTCAATGTTGTCTTATTTTTCTTGAGCATTTGTTTCACTTAGGTTAGTGTAGCTACAAAGTCCTTGTCATTGGCTGTTGTGTTGGCATTGACATCATCCATGTGGCTTGAGAGATAGAACTCTCATGGAGGGGACTTGGGCTTGGTTTTCTTGGCCTACTTGGGGGTAGGGATCCCACTATTCGGTTGTTGCTTGCTAGTTGTTGCCTTTTCTTCAGCGATGGGGGTTGTAAGGTGCTCATTTTTCCTCTCATGTTGCCATTTGGTAGACCTACCAAGGTTGCTAGTGAGGCCAACTCTTGAGGGAGGAGAGATTGAGACATTACCCACTGTTGGGCTTTGTGTAGGTGGGAGGCCATCATGTTGTGGGACCCTTATGAAAAAAAGTAGTTTAGGAGTTTTTGTATGACCAACTCATTATGGAACCTTGATGACAAAGGATTACTTAGCAATTATTATTGTTGTGCCATGCCAGTTTAACATCTTAGTAGATGGTTGCTATGGAACTTTGACCACAAACGGTGTTGTGGGTACCCGAGGTGGAACTTTGATAACAAAGGAAGGCCTCTTGCTTATGGAGGCTGATGGGACCCTTGCCTTGTTAGGAAGCACATGGAACACAAAAGGTTGTTGCATAGATTTGGGTTATTCCATGAAATGTTTTCTAAGTGTCCTACTACACTCTCACTCTACCTGCTATGCTCCCCAGTGTAGCCAATGTAGCACACACTTTAGTGGCTAGTTTTCACAAGTGCTAAGCCAAACATTGTTAGGATTACTTGGGATGGAAAAAATAGTTTGGAAAATATTCTATCTTTTGAGGGTTGTTATGCACTACTATGCTCCCTAGCATAGCCAATGTAGCACATTTTTCAATGCCTATTTTATCCTAAATGTTAGGCAAGAATCTATCAAGCTAGATCAACATGAAAGGGAAATTTAGCAAATTTTCTAACTCCTGAGGCTACCTCTCTTACTACACCTCAGAGCATAGCCAATGTACCATGAAATAAAGTTACATTTAGTATCAAATTTTGGCTAAGTATCCCTAATACACTCCCTAGCATACCTAGTGTAACTATTGTTGAACATCAAAATTTTACGAAATTTGAGTAAGTATTATGTTACGCACTAAAGTGTAGCTATCTTGACACTAGAGAAAAGCCTTCAATAGCCTCCAAAGGCCTCTAGAACTTAGCATCATCCTTCATCTCAACTCTGACATTCCATTGACAAGCAAGATTAGAAATTTTCATCTCTTTTGCATCCCCCATTGGTCCCTAAAATTGTTCCTATGCTTGACCCTACTTGAAATAGGGGAAGACATGGTCCCAAAGTGTAGCCTCCAATTTCCACTACTTTACATTATTTGTAGGTATATTTTAGACATTCAAACTTTGGCACATGCAATCTTGGTAGTGTGGTCATAGTTTAGTAGTCTCTGAGATCCTATGGTAGTTCTTTAGAGCATAACACTTTGCTACTCTCATGGGAGCATGGTAGGTCAGTGTATCACCATCTATAATCATGCCACATGGTGCCCAATCCACATTTTATGCTAACCCTAGCCCTATAAATACCTTGTCATTCAACCCTTTAGTGGTTGGCAAATCAAAAGATCATTGAACATTTTGACTTTCTAAGCATCCTTAGCACTCTCACACCTAAGCATCTAAGCTTTGCACCTTGGTGCCTCCCAAAATTTAGACCACCATTACACTTTCAAAACATGATAATTGTCAACCTAGCAGGTTCAGTCCCCATGGTAGCCATTAGTTTCATGTCTTGGAAGTTCCAAATACTATAATAGCTATGCTCCCCCATTTGCGGTGGTGCATTTTTGTTTTCAAGTTTCATTACATTTCTCAAGAATTTTTATTTCGTATTTATTGTAACACTTATATTTTTCTATTGTTTCATACATATTTGCACATTTACATTGGTGTTCTCAATCCAAGACACCCTTCTATGGTCTAGCTTAGTTGACCCTAGTGCTTGCACGTAATGTTGCATAAACCCCTCTCACACATGGTTATTTTAACAGCATGTAAGTCCCTGTCTGATCAACAAGATCATTCAAGACACCTCATTTTCATTTTATAGCATGGCCCTCACATGGATTCAGGGTGAATTTGTACACCCATCAATCTCTCAGTGTTCTAGCCACTAACGTTTTTAGACATCATAGTTTTTTGAAGCTAGAAGGAGGGCCCTTGATTACTTCTATGTTCAAAGGTAGTCCCACATGCTTTCTACACCTCTCTTAGTAGTTGCAAACTAGCATAGACATAACACCCCTATGGACCTACCATGGTAGTAGTTGGATCATAGGACATCACAAGAGCTTTCTACAATTTGGTTGGTGTAGATTGGTCCTAGTTGTCAATTCTCTTGGAACCCCTTAGGATGAAAGCCCAACTATGTCTGTTATGTCAAGCTTTAGGTGTTCTAGAGAGTGTAACAACCTCTAAGAGCATAGAAAGCATAACACCAAAGTTAGTCATTTTCTAATAACATTTCTATAGTTAGTCATTTTATGGCTTGTTTTCATAATTTTCGTACCTAGCTATTTTTTCAAACATTTTCTACACTTAATCATTTTCTATTTAGTGCTATCATTTTCTATGTATTTACATAATAACATGAATCTCGTGAATCCCTTAAACCTCCACCTTGAGCATAGAGGTGGCTCATCCCATCCAAAAGGTGGTGGAAATTGAGCCATTACTCAATCCCATACAACCACGACAACAGTCACTTAGAGTGTGCAAAAAATTGCCCAAGCACATGGCACTCGATGATGAAAGATACAAATTCCTCTATGTGAAACTTTAGGTGGGTCTATCCCTAGACCACCAAGAACTAGATGCAAATCATAGCTTTGAAATCATACATCAAAATGGGAAGGAATTCATTACTACACTTGACACATTCATCTCTCTTACTAACAACTTTAGGTGGTTTCTAAACCAACTTGTGAGAGATAGTGGGCCTAATGAAAATGATGCAAAATTAAACTATGATGAACCCTTGTAGGACAAGCAAGAGGAATTTGAGACATGTTTAAAGAGTAGTTTCCCATTCTATGCCTCTATCCAATAGCCTATTTCCAGTTTTTTCCTGCATCAGTCACAATCGTCTACCTTCTTTTTGAGGTAGCAACATTACTCTTACCACCTAGGTCCACACATGTGGTAGCAAGATACCAAGTACTACATGCATAACAAAGTGTCAAACCCTCTACCACTTTTCCCTTTGTCATCTCCTTCCACATTTTCAACCTTCCCTGCCAACATCCATGATGCCGACTTAGCCGTATGTGCACATGATGCCTTTTTCTTAGCCACATACAAGTCAAGTGTCCTTCATCCCAACTCTCTCATTAGCACCTCCAACAATAGCTGAATCCACAATATCATGGTGGGCTTTTGCCTCTATGACTATGGTACAATAGTCACAAACCCATAAATACATGCAATAACAAACACAACATGCATTCCATGTGGTGGCATAGCCCACATCAAGGTTGTGGGTTGCTTCAATAGCACCAAGATTAGCATAACTAGTGTAACTACCAACACCTTCCCCAAGTTTGGACTAGGCATTCCAACTCATTCAGACACTAACAGAGGAAGTTGTGCACCTTAAAACTAATAACTTAGAAATGGTCCATGTGATGGACTTCTACCAAGATGATCCCATCAATTCTATAGTTCCATCATTGACCTTTCCTCCTGAGGTCCAACTTCCTTAGTTCACAAAGTACAACGGTGAGGGGAAACCCAATGCCCACCTCATAACTTTTCATTCTAAATACCTACTTCTGCAAGCATGGCCACACATAATCATCTACATATTTTCCATGTCCTTGATTTACAAAGCACTTCACTACTACCATGCACACCCTAGAGCTTGCATATCAACTTTGGAGGAGCTACTCAGCTAATTTGTAACTCATTCAAGTATAACTAAAAGTTGGAGGCCACCTTGGACTAATTAATGAATGTCAAGCAAGGGATTCCATAGCCAATACAAAAATTTATACAATGTTGGAGTGCTTCCCTCAATGAAATTTTTGAACCAATAGTATAAATCCACCTACTAGCTATTTTTAATGATGTAGTAAATGACTTTATTAAGACAAAACTATATCATCTAGCCCCATGCTCCTTAATTTAAGAATTTTCTCAAAAAAATAGCATACAAGATGCAACATATTCTAGTAAATACATGGCCTATGTGGCCTATAAAAATGCACATAGAAAAAAGGACAAGAAAAAGGGTAAGGCAACAACAATTGTTGTAACCATAACTGATGAGGCCAAACCCAACAACACTAAGCCAAAGGCCAAGGTGCCCTAGCCAACAACAACAAAGCATTAGGTTCTAGTACTGAAAGGACCAACCAACTTGCATTATCGAAAACCATAGGGAAAGCTACCCCAAGGCCAAACTTTGAATGCAGGCATCACTCAAAGTACACCCCATTTCCTATCAAGTCGTCCAAACTATTGGATCAGTTGCTTGGTGTTGGGTGCATCCAACACAAGAAAATGTTTGAGGATACATGTAAATGCCATGAGAGGTACTATGAAGTCCTTAGAAACCCCTCCAAAGCTATTCCAAGTGAGCCCCTAGTCCCTAAAATATTTATATTGGACCAATTCTACAATTATCACTAGTTGCATGGGCATGATACAGACTACTGCTTTGTGTTAAAAGATGACATTCAATGCATGATCAATCAAGGAAAATTGGTCCTTTATGATAGAAACTCCATGCACCTATAGAACCAATTAATGAAGGTCTATAAAGACCTCCTCAACACTAGTAGTTTAGGGTACATCATCAATGCTATCAGTGTTGATGACAATGCAAAACTGGCACATGAGTCATTTGTGGTTCATGTGCCCTCTAGTAACGTCGAGGCCTTAATGTCAACTAGACCATAATCTACTTTCATCATCAAAGAACCATCTCAAGAAACCACAACACCTTTAATGTTAGGGCCCGACAACATGTTTTAGTGACAACAACCCAAACACCCTTTTTCATTAGGGTGCTAAGACATGTGAACCCCCTACCTACTAGGGGTTCGATGGTGGGAACTACATCATACCTTTCCCATCTAAAGTCACATACCAAGAGACCTAATGAGAATCTAGCTGACAAAATGATTAAGGAATGTATGGAGTTGGTTCCTCCTAAGCCCTTCCCCTTCTCAGCCATCGTCATGGCCTCATCATCTCAGACTACCAATGCAAGTGCAAACAACAAACAAACAATCACTAAGGATTGAAATCCCATTGCACAAGTAAAGGTTAAATCTCCTCCCTGAGAGATCCATCTCTTGCATCATATGGATGAGGTAAGGGCTACTAAAACAATGGATTATGGAAAATATTTCTTGGATGTATTTCTTGGAAAATCTTTCTTGGATGAAAAGGCCATTCATGTTGTAATGCTCCCCACCCCTCCCCCAACCCCCCACCCC
>MNCI01034785.1:142047-179634 GCA_015680685.1 Gnetum montanum | reverse complement strand
ACCCAAGAGTCAAGGTTAACACCCTTGAAATTTTGTGATGAGGTAGTCAAGGTTGACCTTGAAAAGGATCAAGTGACCAGTGCACCAATGCTTATAACAATTCACTTAGGCTAGCATAAAATTTGTAGGGTGCAAATTGATGACAAGGTAGCAACCAATGTCATCCCATTCCCTATTGTTGACGAAGTTGACTTGGTTGATCGGATCAAGCTGACAAAGACAACATGCTTGAAATCCTTCAATGTAGCACATGTTTTTGTAAAGGGAATAATCATAAGAGATTTCATAGTAGGGGAGAAATTCCCCACTACTGCTAAGTTCATTATTGTTGAATAAATTTCTAGATTCAACTTGATCCTAGGGAGATCTTAGGTAGCCTAGTCACGAGCTATTTCTTCACCTATTCATCAAGAGATCCACTTACCCTATGAGGGTGGAGAGGTGGTGATCTATGGTGACAATGTAACTCTCTTGACCATCAAAAATGTTGATGTAGAACAAGGATCAGAAGTAGATTTCTCTAAAGACACACCAGGTGTTCAAGGTGAAAGCCAATGTTGTTCAATTGATGCACCTAAACAATCAAGAGAAATGAGATACTTCCCTGAGGGATCTCTCTAGGCAAAACTACCCTTTTGTGCAACAGATGAGAATCTAGGCAAATACTATCTTATGCCTCATAGGACTTACACACCTTCTAACCCACATCAAGTTATAAAACACTTACATGACTAAGGAATACCCTTAGTTTTTTTTCATGTTTTTCTTACCTTTTGTTCTTTGCATTTACAAATATGTTTTCATAGCTATTTGCATTTTGTGTCAGTTTTTTCATTTCTTTAGCTTATGTAGTTTCATTTAGCTCTTTCATTTCCAAATGAAATAAAAATAATATATATACATACATATATATATATAACTAGCAACTTTCTTCCTTTTTACACTATGGCCTAAAAAGGCCCTAAACTATCCTATGGCCTACTAAGGCCTAAAACTAGCAACTTATTTCCTTCTTATGCTATGGCTCAAAAAGGCCCTAAACTATCCTATAGCTTGCTAAAGCCTAAAAATGGCAACCTATTTTCCTTTCTGTGATGTCCTAAAATGGCCTTAAACTAGTAGTGGCCCTTCCACCATGGCCTTAAACTAACATGGGGCCCACAATGGGCCTAATTGAATCAACTAATCGAAAGTTAAAATTACAACAAAATTACATAAAAACACAACAAAGTGATATATGAATAATCATCATATTTCCATTAAGTTATCAATAAAATATATAGTTCAAGTTTACATCCAAAACAAAAAAATTTCAAAAATACAAAATCACTTAATAACAAGGCTACATTCTGGGTAGTTTCACTTGCACTGTTTGGTAGAGGCTAGGGTTCTTCTTCTTCCTCTTTGTCCACTACTTCACTGGGTCTTGTGCCATCACCCAAAAACTACTTTAAATAAAATAAAATAATAAATTATTTTACAAATAAAGTGACATGAAAAAATTAGTAATATTAATAAATAAAAGTAATGCAAACCACACCAACCTAAGAAGGACCTACATCCATATCTAGAGGCATCCTATCAAGGTCCACTTCCAAGTGCTAGAGGATTTCCACCACCAATAATCATGTCCAATCCTCCTCACCAAGGTCAATACATGTGAGGGTCTTTCCTTTCTCCATAGTTGTCCATGAGAGTGGCCTTCGTGAGAACCTAGCAGAAGTGACCTCTCCCAAAGGTATAATGATCTGTCATTTTAGGGTTCCACTCACCACTATATTGTTGGAAAATAGTTCATAAGCCCATGTTGCACTAATTGCATTAAGAAATATGTCTTAGTAATGATGCTTTAAGGACTTATCTTTGTACCTTTTAAGGTACATCTCATGTTCTTGCTTATAGTTGTTCTTATGATTCTTTTGAGTCTATCCCCATTCATACACTTTTCACTGTAATTTTTCCAGTCTTGGTTCTTCCTCACTAGTAGGTCCATTTGTAGCCTTTGCTCAATCACCTCCTAGGTGGCTTCATGTTTGCCCTGGATGGCTAGCCAATACCTATCATAGTTAATTTCAATTATTTTCTAGGTACCATCTAGTTTTTCATGAGCTACTAGGAAGCCATAACAAGATTGCAAGTCCTCTAATTTTTCTTCCTAGCTTGCCCCTTTCTCTTAGAGCTCATGCATCCATTTCTGCAAGTGCTCATTAGTACACCTACACTCCCACAATGCTCTTGTAGATGAGAGTGTGCACCTACTCACCTCATCATACACATGATGGGGCACTTGCTCCACCTCAAGGGGCCACTCAGGCATAGCATCAACCTAGGCCACCTTATTTGGGTTCCACCAAACTTGGGAACCTGTTGTTACACAATGGCCAAGACAATATTAGTCATGAACGTAGGTAGCAAATAGGTAGAGTAATGTAGGGAAAAATGGACATACCAATCTCAAGATTTGTTTGTTGGATATCATCCACCATGTCCTCCACCAAGCCTTGCATGAAGGGAAACTTATCAAGAGCCTCTATCCATGGTTGCATGTGGAAGGTGGATGTCGATGCTGGGTGCTCAACAAAAATACTAGTGGTTGTAACACAATACACTTAGTAATTATTAGATAAGAAATATCCAAGGATGTAAGTATTTCAACAAAAAAAAAGAAAAAAAATATGGTAGTGCAAAGATCCTACCCAACAAGCCCTCAAATTTGAGAGTGGAGGGATCACCCATCTATACACCTTCAAAGAAATTTTTAAACTCACCCCATTCAAACTACAACAAAACTTATTCTTCAAGTTGCCATAGCACCTTTATGGCTTCTCTTTCCTCTTCATCTAGTACTTCTCCCTTAGGTTGAGGAGGAACATCTTTCACTATGGATTCTGCTACTTTGGCAGAGGCCCTCTTCACTACATCACACAAGTTAGGATTAGAATTTTTGATAATGAGTATAGTATATCATAACATACTATAGCAGTAGCCAATAATTCATACTTACCTATGATTCTTGAGCATATATCATGAAACTAAAACTAAATTTTTCTACCACTTTCCTCCACTTCACGTACAGGCTTTTCCATGAGGCGTGGTTTCCTATCTTTATTCTGGATGATTCCACTACCACAATAATGAGTCAAATTCCTCTTACCACATTTCTAGTGTTGGCTAGTAGACCCTCACCTACACTATCACATGTACAATGAGATCATCCCACATTGCCTCTTATTGTTATAGAAAATGACTCACCGATCACCTCTGGAGGATCTTGTGCCCATGTAGTGTTGAACAAGTGATGGATCCATAGCCTAGAAATTTACTTACAAACTTGCATCACCCACTGCCCTTCCTCACAAACCACCAAAAACTCTACAAACCTTCTTAGGCATGCTATGAAGAACATGAACTGCATGTGTGATCTCTCCTAGAGGTTGTGCCACAACCTAACAATTTGAACACATAGGCCACTACTGAGGTAAGAGGCCTAGTTGTACCATGTGCCCTCCTCTATCACATCTCTCATCATCCAAGCTTGCTCCACCCTAAGGATTTTCCCTTGGGAGAGAAGCTTTTGGAACATGCATGCACAAAAGACTAGATTCAGGTGGTGGACCATAGGTAGCCTCACATCTTTAACTTATAGTCCTTTGTGAGACTTAGATGTACCCAACCACTTCTTTGCCTCCCCTCTGTGGTCTACGTCTTTTTCAAACTTTTTGAAAATCAATGGGCCATCAAAAGGGAGGCCAAATAGTTTTGCAAAGAATTCATCTATAATGTCAAAAGTCACCCGCACAACATGGGCCCACGTGATGAAGCAACTGGCACTCTCACTAAAGAAATCAATGAGGACAATCATCTCAACCATTGGGATACTTGGGCTAATTGCCAAGAAAAGGTCCATTAGCCTCACTTGTTGAAGCTTCTAGGTTATCTCCACTAGTATCTCATAGCACAACCAATGTTGTGAACTTTCCACCTCATTATATTTCATAATGAGTGTGGCCTTAGTAATGCCTTTCACTACCACTGTAACCTCTCCTGAAGTGACTATAGCTACAATAGATAAAAGAAAAGTTAACAACATGAGAAAAGTGAAGCTACAAGTGCATTAAAAAATGATGATGATACACTACTTACATGGTACAAATGGTCTATGGGATGGCGATGATGGAGCTAAAACTTCCTCAACACTATGGATGCCAGTCACCCATTGTACATCCAAACAACCATAGGCTTGGCACCTCTTATAGGCTTTAGAGAACCACTGAGGGTACTTTACCAAGTCAAACCCTATCTATCCAATCATCATTGTGCACACATTCTCAAAGGATGAGAATTCTTGCAAGGCAATGACGGTCAAGTTCAAGGCCCCCTCCTCATCATGGAGGCCATGTGTGTCAATAGTAAATCTAGCAATAGACTTACATAGTTGGCATCCTTGTGTGAGTCATAATCAAATGGATAGTGCAAGAAATCATAAAAGGAATCACCCACTAGCACAATATACTATCCAAGGTGGATTCTAGAAAAGGGTATGTATGTGTTGGGCAATGAACAACGTGTTGTTCTTGTTGTAGCACTATAATTTTGGCATCTACTAGATCCCGGACAAAGGCGTAAGGCCCCTGGGGCCCCAACCTAAACTTCCTGATCCTTAATTACCAGCAGGCTCATCAAATATGAACCTTAAGATGCCCTAATTTTCCCTAGGAAATAGTGTTTCCATTATGATGTCGGTTGCTTCTGCAGCCAAGTGTGACCATATCATCACACTAAAATTTTGAAGCAAAAATTCCAGGAACTCCTATGCCCCTGACCAAAACCATACTACCTTGTGACCCACATGTGTATCTAGTGCAAGTACATTTGGCATAAGTTCACTCATGCAACACAAGATACCCACTAGCTCAACCATTACAAGGATGGGTTTCAACAATATCCTATGGCTACAATAGCAATGAGAGGAGAATCATTTCATTAGATACAGAAAAAAATGCATAAAAATTATACTTAGCACATTAGTAAAACCCTTAGCTTCCCCAACAAGCCCTACAGGAAAGAGACGTTGGCATACCCATCTAATATGCCTAGTCCCCAATGGGGCATAGCACTAACATCTACATTTCACATATACAAACATTATAACTTCAAAAATATCAAAAAAAATTGTAGACATGAGGTAACCACAAGTTATGGTTTATAGAGAAATATATAATGGATTGATGAAGATTTATGATAAAATCATGGTTCTACAAACAAATAAAAAATGACAAGAATGAAGAATTTTGGTTTTGATCTAGTTAGAAGATTGAATTCCCACCTTATATATAAGCTTCGAAACACATTATATGTTGTCTAAAATTGCCAATGAAGGTTTGAATAAGAGTAAAACAACAAAATAGTTTAGGAAATCAATGAAAATTCTTAAAATTGTTGAAATCCTTAAATAAAAATTTAAATAAGCAAGTTTAAGGGTGAAAGCTTTGCATAAGCCTTGCAATAACAAAAATAAATGTTCCCAATATTTTAATCATTAAAAAATAATTATTAGCTTTTATTTTGCATGATAATATTTTTTCTTTAGCTAATTCACTAATATTTCAAATTGAGAAAATACTTGTGATAATTTGACTCTAAATTAAAAGAATGAGATTCAGTTGAAAGAATAAAAGTGTAGTATGAAACTAAGAGTTAGAATAACGATAATGAAAGTCAACTTATGAGAATTCAAGAAAATTAAGAAAATGGAAGAATCAGTATGAGAGAAACATGAGATAATTCATGTTGGCCTACCATTTGATAGCTTCATTTTATAGATATGCTATAAAAATGAAAGATTAGAGGGAGGTCATGAAGCTCTAAAAATTAGTAGCATAAGTGTAGAAAAATGGACTTGGATAAGAGAAAAGGCAACTTGATAAGATCCATCTTAAATTAATCATAACAAGATACATTTACTTTAGTTACGCTAAGCAACATTCAATTCCATACACACAACGGAAATGAGATTTGAGTCGTATAGGAGTAAGAGGAGTGGCTTTATCAATGTGAATTATGCCACTCAAGATGCTTCCTAAATAAGCACAACTATCATGACCACCACACACTACAATAACTACCATAAAAACCATTAATGACGTTTACTCCTACATATTCTAAGCATCACTCCACTAATTCTTGTGAACTTAAGATACAGTCTTTACTATTTTTTTCACATTAACTACATCTTACCATATGACACTGAGAATGCATAAAAATAACATAAGGTTTGTTCACCTTAGCATTTGTGCACACTTAACATGAGACTAAACCAAATAACTTCTAACCAACATACCATGGGTGATGACTTTATAACATAACCACTTGAAGCAATGACTTTTCTACTACTTTGGATTCTATATCTTTGCTTATTGGGCATTTTTCTTAGCTTATGAGCCATTTACATATTTTTCATCATTAGGGTTAATGATCCCTCACAACTTAACTTTAGAAAATATGTAAAAATGAGGAAAATAAAGCTTGATCATTTCTGTAAATATGATAGTTCCTCCTTTAATGGATTTTTTTTTGGGTTCTTAATATTGTAGAATGATCTCCTTCTTTGAAGTGAGTGTTATGAATTCTTCTTCATCTACTTCTTCATATCTACCTTGAATAAATTTTCCTTATCTTCTTCTTTAAGATTAAGGCTAAAAAATTATTATTCTTTTGGAGGATAACTTTAATTAATTCTTCTTCATTTTTCTAAGACTTATTTTGATTTTTTTGAAATTCTTAAGTAGAAGGCTTCTTGATTCTTGTTTATTTGAGGCTAATTCTTTCTTGAAATTTTGAGGTTTCTTCTTCTAACAACTTGATTTTTCTAAATATAGGAAAATTATTTTATTTAGATATTTGTAACACTTGAGGAAAAAACTTCTTCAATAATTTTGAGGCTTTTTAGTTACTTCTCTATTAATTTTTAATTTTAGATGGCTTTTCATAAGTCACGTTGGGTCTCTTGAACCTTTACCATTTTAAGTCATCTTCCATGCCTTCTTGGCATCTTCAACTACTTCATCACCTTTTTCCTTCTATGGGCTACTTTATATTCTCTTATTTTAAGATACGCATGTCTATTACATTACACAATATATTAGTCCTAGAAAAGGGTACTTTTTTGAGCTATAGTTGGATCTCTTAAATTAATTAATCATGCCTCTACAATTTACAACAACCATTACAACTTGTCATCTAGGGCTTAAGAAACTAAGATAAACTATGACCTCTTTGATCATTACATGCTACTTAGGGCTTTTACAATCTTCAATAATTTGAAAATTTTACATCATTTGAGTATATGAATCATAATTTCAAAAACTTCAACATACTAACTTTTAATTTTGTGCATTTGCAAGACACAAGTACTTCCTAGGATAGAGCTTTATTAGGATGCTAGTAGTCTACTCTTAACATATGATTAAATGACTTTTTAAAAATAGTCTTACCTTGTAGGATAGTGCCTAATGTATGTTTATTATTCTCCATTGGTTTTTCTCTTTTCTTATTACGTTGATAGCAAATATGCAATTGCTTCAAAAGATTATAATCATGAAAACTAATATGCGTGAGAAAAAAATTCTTCTTGAAACATAATTTTGAGGACTAAAACATAGTTCAAAAAAGAAGCCAATATAAGTAGCCTCATTTGTGGCTTACATCAATAATGAAATAGAAAATGCTCCAAACATAATTGTAATTTTCAACAAAATATGTGTCATTTCTTTAAATTGAAATGCCTCATCAAACATAATTGTCTCTCNTAAAAAAGTCGATTTGAAGCTTTTAATAAAAGTAGGAGGTATTGTTAAAGATGAAGTATAATGTTTGTGAAAGAGACACTTATGTTTGATCTAAAGGAATTTTANGACTTTTTTAAGTAATTCATGATTATGCCTCCTATAACAACCCCATTCTAAACATCCTATCCTAGTTGCTATGTTTTGTCATTCAAATTCTTCTTATGGTCTTTATCTAGCGTTTGCCTTGTATTTTTACCCTCTCTTCAATTATGAGTTATTATTCTTCTATAGTATTGTATATTCTTATGTTTATTTATGTAATGGAACCTTGCCTATAATTATACCTTAAGGTTCATACTTGCATGTCTTGATTTTATCCTATTTATGTATTATAGTATTTTTATTATTTTTTTATTATTATTGTACCTTAACATTTTTGCATTATAATAACCTTTAAGACATGTGTGTAATATCTTAATTTTTCTTACTTTTCCTTTTTAGCATTAGCTAGATTGTTGGGCTTTTGTAATATGTTTACTCTTCGGATTATCTTACATGTTTCTTACTTTATATTTATTTTTGGTATTTTAATTATATTAACCTATTTTACCTTTTCTACATTACATACTTGAACTATGTACATTGTAACTACTTCTATAAAATGAATTTGGTATTTTAATTTATATAATTTTTTTTAATTAGAATGCTTGACCAATATGTAGTTGCACTATGTTCTTTAAATACTCTGGTAAGATGTTATTGGTATTTTAATTATTTTAATTTATATTTTTCTTAATCTCATGTGCCTTACATGGTTATTCTATGAATTTTGTATTTACCTTTTTGGATGCATGTGATATTTTGAATTTATTCTATTTTTAGCATATATGCACTAATTTCTATTGTTGAAGATTTAAGTAAGCAAGTATCAAGTACTAGATGGATCATTGATACATGGGATTTTACATGAGACATGGTATACTTGTATATGCTATGTGTCTAAGATGTTTTGTATTTTTTTGATATTTTATTTTTAGAATGGTAACATGGGGTAAACCCCACATTTGGATTTGTATCTTAGACCTTGGTTTGCTTTTGGAGTTAACATAGCTATTAGATAGTACCCATGATATCCTACTAAACCAACGTTGGGATATAGATACTTTATTAAAATGACATTTTTTTTAATTTTAGAAATTTTAGGTTAATTGTATGTCCTTTTTAATTTTATCTTTTTCATGAAAAGATTATCCTAATATTTTTGCCACATTTCTATTCCCAAACGGTGTCATTCTATAACAATGATGGTGTATTTTGTAACAAATAATGTGATTATTATAATAATATTTGAAAGAGCATATTGTGATAATAAACATGTATCTTGAGATAATATTTAGGGGTTTGACTTGAGGTATTTATAGTCAAGAATTAGATGTTGTACTAGAATGAAGTTACAAAGTAAGATGACTAGGCATCCCTTCTAGTTGGGTATAAGCCTAACAAAGGTGGCATGGCATGGATTACCTCTAAGGGATAGATGCTAAAGGAAGATAACCATAAGGAACACTTAAAGAATAATCTAGAAACATACATTATTTACAAATTAATATGGTTTCTTTTTATTATTTTATGCATTTTTTTTTGTATTCATAATGCATAAATATTAAATGTTACCTATATTTGACGTTTGCCTAATATCTAGGAATGGGATGTTATAATTGGTATTAAAGAAAACAATGATCTAGAGATAATATAAATTAAGGATTAACTAGGACTCAATGATAAACCATAAGCCACAATCTAGGATGAATCATAAACCATTGTTAGAAGTGCATCATGTCCAAGAAAAACCACATCAATAGAGAAGATCTCTTTCCATTGACTTCCACTAGTGTTAATGAATAAATTGTTAAAGATATTACTACTTATACAAACTCATCATTATGATTTGTATTTTTAGTATCTATGTTATCATTGTGATACATCGTCTATTATGTTTTCACATCACATTTCCACCATTGTGGTGTGCCCACCATTACAATATCATACTATTTTTTATTTCTTTATTAACATTCATTAATCCATTTGATAATACTCTATGATAACTATTACTCACAATTATAACTAGTCATTCTATCAATGCAATGCTTCATGTATATTAAATATCAAGGTTGTGATGTTTGTATGTGTATCTTTTGTTCTCTTCTCTTCTAGTATTTGGTTATTAAGTTTCTCATTATTGATCTTGCAAACTTCACATGGTATTAAAGTAGATCAATGAGTATTTATACATTTAAAATCTAGTAACAATCATGATGAAAGTTAAAACATATACCCTATTATCTAAGAGTTAAGTATTAAAAGCTTTAAACTATCACAATTGAAAAATCTAGATGAGATTTCTACTACAAGGAAATGGTTTGAAAATAACCCATGCTAAAACTACGATGGTGGATGATGTTAACAAGATAGTGCAAATGTTGATTATATTGAACATGTCCAGCAAATTTGTGCAACAAGTGAAGAAATAAGATTATGCAAACAAAATGCAAAAAATGCTAGAGAAAATATTTGAAGTTAAAAACTAATTAAATTCACTTTGTTTAAAAGAAGGTGAACGTATGACCACCATTTTATAGAAGGTGTTAGCATTGTAGGCTAAATTACAAGCTCAAAATGCACAATTTTTAGATAAAAGCATAAAGTCCTATCTACTCAGCGTACTATTACTATCATGTGATGTCTTTAGATAAAGTGTGAAAAATGAAGGAAATATCTACACCATGATAGATTTGTGCACAAAGATAATTAAAGAATAAGCAAAGATGAATGCATACATATTATTAGTAGAATTAAATTATTAAGAAATGATGGTGAAATTAGTATATTGGAATAGACAAAGAGTATCAAGGTATTATCATATTTCTAAAAAGGAAGGTATTCATGAAACTAATCATTTATATAATAATCCTAATATTGAAAAAGATAGGATCATGATAGAAAGACAAGAAAATAATTTTGCCAAAATTAAGTAAAAAATTAAATAAGAAAAATGAAAAACAATTTGAATCAAAGCTCAAAACTAGCAATGTTATAAATCAAGATGCTTATATTCCCACCATGTAATTTAATTCTCTTGCCATAAATGCCACCTTATATAGTTACTTTTACATTGATTCTAGAGCCTTACATCATTTTACGAGAAATTTATCATTATTAATAAACATAAAAAAACATGTCAAATCCACACTATGCAAGAATTGGAGATGGCTAATTCATTAAAACTATTAAAAGTAGGTACTTAACTATTTTAAGACTAAAATTTAAAGATATTTTTTATAATAATGAATTTTCTATGACTTTAAATTTAGTATTTGATGAGCAGCGAGGCACCCCCTATGCTCAACAATACAAATATGAGCATTTGACACACAATCTAGTCGAATTCCAAGGAGTAAGTGCTTATGTGCCTCTATGGAACAAGGATGGGTTGGTTAATCATTGTCTTCCAAAACTTACTTGTATGTCATGATTGTATGGTTAAGTAAGCTTGAGGCATATGATTTTTATATCTTTTATGTTTTTATGTTCTATGTTAATAAGGGAGGAGAGAGATAACTAAGTGACTAATTTAAATTAACTACTCATTAACTAAGTTCTAAATAATCCTAACACCATTATCTATTTCCACTTATCATATACATCCTAAACTAGTGCAACATTGCTGGGATTACCAAACGCTAATCATTACTGGGTTACCAAGCATTACACACATGCTTGAAGCAGTTGTACTGAGTGTATTTACTTAAGAAAGTGTAGGGTGAGAGAAGACATTAATTAAGTAGGAAAGAATTTAATAACATCAATTAACACTAATTAATCTATTCTGGATGCTGCAAGGTTTATCATAAAGTTCATCTTTATTGCCATACACAAGGTGTGCTTAGGTACACAATGCTTGAATAAAGATCTATCCACTTTATGAATCCTACTATGGGCATGCAGAAATAATTCTAACTCTGGGAGGGAGAAAATGCAAGAGTTTGGCTAAGGGTATAAATAACTATTGCAAAACCAAGTGCACCTGCCTCTTATTTATAGGCAAGGAGATTGGTCCTGATATTGGGTATTTGACATCGCATGGTAGGCTCCAATATAGTGGACCCATATCGTGGATGTGATATGACAACCCTGATATCATAGTTAATCATACCCCCATGACTAAATGAAAACTCATCCTTGAGTTCCTTACAAAATATTGGGAAGGTATGGGATTATTGACTAAATGAAAACTGATAGTGGAATGGGATGATAGACTCAACATGCCTAGTGAATGGATCAATAAGCATATTGCAACATTAGTGTTCATGACCATTGTGGTGAACACTCGTACATAAATGACATCCAAGCCTTTATTTGGTAGCTTGAAGAGAAAAAGAGAGAGAAAGAAGATGAAGCATGTTTCTACCAATTCCAAGATTGCACCTTTTATTATTTATCCATAGTTATGCCACCAAACTTTTCCCTTTCGTAAACGCTCCAGTTTTGGTCCATCCTAAGTGCCTCCTCCAAGCCTAATCCATTGTTTGTATGATCATCATTTGCACACATTACACAATCACAAATGAGCAAAGATAGATAAACCATAATGCAGTTGATACCTTTCCTCAATATGAAGTGCATTGGTTGAGTTATGGTTATGGCAAAAACTAGTTTGGAGATTTATCACTGGTGACTACCCCATGTGTAGGGGTTATGCAAATAGTAGAATGGAAAAAATTGAAAAATTTATGCCAAGGTCCCCATAACTAAGAGTGAACCTCCAGTAGCTATAAGATGGAAAAATATGAGGAACAAGAAATATGGGAAAAATAACAACGAAAATGCCAATAAAATGGATGCCATGGATGGGGATGAAACAAGAAATGATTGATTGTAGGAAATGTTTAAGAAAAAGAAGTTAACAATTGCACCAAAAAGGAATGCTAGTGGATCTCCTATAAAGCAGGCTCATGCCATTTATGCCCTAACAAACCCACAAACCAAAGAGTCCATAGGCTCTAGGAATGTCATTTGGAAGAAAGAGTTGAAAACTTACCCACAAGAATTCACCAAAGAAAAACAATGCATTAACCCAAAAATAGGCTAATGATAAAATCGACAATGAGGTGAAAAATGGAAAGAAATATGGAGAGGAGAGAATGGAATGGAATCCCAAGAACAAGGTTGTGTAAAGCCCCTTGTGTATTTTATAGTTAATGTGATTGAGTAGAACTCATCCCAAATCCAAACTCAAAATATGCACATCCAGTGACCTCACATCAACACACTTGACCAATCCATCCACTTGAAGCAACAATAATGCTTCCACAAAGAGTCAACACCATTTTGAGGAGAGTGAGATGGAGAAGCAGGAAGTGAAAAAGGGCCTTAGTTAGAGGGAACCTTTAGGCATGGGTAACATATCTTTCTAGTTCCATAACTAATACTTGTATCCCATACTTCATTATTGTGTTTAAGGGGTGTTCTTTGAATTCTCACTCTTTTTTTTTGCTTGAGAACCACACCATGCAAAGACTTATTTTTATTCACTCAACTTCTTGATATTTGAACAATGTCATAATGGCGGAAAACCCAAGAAAAAGCATCCAAGCACCCAAGAGAATGGTCAGCACAAATGCATCAAATGTCATTGAAGTCACACCCTTTTCATCCTTTGAGTCTTTCCTAGGGTTTAAAAATACCCAGCCACCAATTTATTAAAAATTTTACTTAGAAAAAAGGGGACTATATAGTTCCAAGCCAAAGGAGATCATAAATTTGTATGGATGAGTGGACAGTGTAGACTCATTTCCTATTTTACTAAAAGAACCATACCTTAATATCAACATCATAATTCAAAGGTAAAAGCAAAATATTAGTAATAAATATGATATAATTCAATCCACCATCATGAGCACTTATTGGATGATGAATAAAAGTAAATCAGGCAAACAAATAAATAGGAAAAATATGAACGATGGTATTAAAAAAATAAGAAAAGTTGGAAAAATTATTTTAAAAAATTTAAAAAGAACTGAGGGCCTAGAACAATTAGCATAGGTGGCCATCTCCCCCACACTTGAGTTGGAAGGTGTAGATTCAAAATAGTGATCAAGGTTGTCCACCAATAGAGGTAGCATGTGTACTAGTTTTCCTATGCTCATGGAAAGTTTTGGTTTGTTACATGTTAACCAACATTTTCTTGTCTAGGCTCTCAGGTTTGTATATTATCATGGTTCCCAAAGGAAAATTTGCTTAAATAATATAAGGTCCTTCCCATAGTGTTTTAAATTTAGTACTTTATGGCACATGTGTGGGATTCCAATAGAGAACCTTATCTCCTTGTTGATATTTAGCTTTCCTAATTCTTAGTTCATGGCATTGTTTATTGAATGCCTTATGTAATTCATTAGATGACATGGAAGCTAGTTGATTTTCATCTAGAAAGTTAAGGGTTACTAACCATTCTTTCTGTGCTAGATCAAGGTTAAGGTTGAGGTCACATGCCATGGATAGTGTACAAATCTTAGTTTAAATATGAAGTGTTAGAAGCTTCCTGTACACTAACTCATAGGAAGAGTAACATGTAGGAAGTTTCCACATGGAGCAATATGCCCAAAGAGCATCATTCAATTTAGTGCTCTAGTCTTGCCTATACTTACTAATAGTTCTTATTAATATTTTCGTAATCTCGCTATTGGTGACCTCTACTTGACCATTCACTTGGGAGTGGTATTGTGTAGTCAATTTATGCTCAACCCCAAAGCATTGCATTAATTTTTGAAAAGTTGCACTTTTGAAGTGTGTACCATTATCTGAAATAAGTGTATGTGGCACACAAAACCTATTCATGATTTGTTGTTGAATAAATCATGTAGCTATAGATGATGTACAATCTTTAACAATAGCTACTTCATCCCATTTTGTTAGGTAGTCTATGGCAACTATGATATAAGCTTTTCCACTAGACATTGGTGTAATGGACCCCATAAAATTAATTCCCCAAATGTTGAAGGGTTCTAACAGTTAAATCCATTGTTGTGGACCCTCCATTCTAGCAGTCATTCCCCCATCATGTTGACAGGGCTCAAAAGATTGAATGAATTGATGGGTGTCTCAAAACAATGTAGGAAAATAATATCTTGCAAGCAAGTTCTTAATGGTTGTTCATTTCCCAACGTAATGACCCCCACAAGGACCCTCATGAGCATCTTGGAGAACTCATAGTTGATCTATATTGGGAACACACCATCAAACCAAGCCATCAAGACACACTTTGTAAAGTTTCCCATTGATCTCCATAAAGCACTTTTGTTGATGAAGAAACTATTATTTCGTCTTAAGGTTTCACTCTTGTTGTGTTTTTTGGGTGATGAGATAGGTAAGAATGCTACTATACCAGTTTGTATCCATGGGTGATTAATTATTCACTACACCAAAAAAGATGAATTCATTAGGGAAATGATCAAAAATTGGATACTCATCCTCTTTGTTGTCCCATCAGAACTGAGATAAATGATCAGCAACTACATTCTCAGTGCCTTTGCAATCGATCATTATTAAATTGAACTATTGTAAGATTATAAGTCATCGTATGATACGAGGGCTTACCATTGGCTTATTCATGAGGAACCAAAGTGCACTATGATCTGTATGTATATATACTTTATATCCCAATACATAGTGTCTAAAATTTTCTAGTGCAAACACTACAACCATTAATTCTTTCTCTGTGATAGTGTAGTTAAGTTGTGCACCAGCGATACTTCTACTTGTACAGTGGTTGTAATAAGGATGCTTTTGGTCATCTAACTATGTAAGTACAGCTCCTAAGACATAGTTGTACATGTTAGTCATGATATGGAATGGTTTGGACTAATTAAGATCTTATAGAATGGGTGTTTCTAATAGCTTCTGTTTCAAAGTTTGGAAAGCTAATTCACATTCCTTGGTCCATTCAAAAGGTACATCCTTTTTCGTTAATTACACCAATGATTTGGAAACCTTTGAAAATTTCTCACTAAATCTCCTATAGTAGCTAGTGTGTTGAAGGAATGATTGAATATCTTTGATAGTTTCTAACTGACGGGTAATTCTTTGGATAACTTTGATTTTCTTAGGGTCTACCTCTATCCCTCTATGTGAGATTTTGTGCCCTAGTACTATGTCTTCTTGGACCATCAAATGGCTTTTCTACTAGTTGAACCTCAAATTAGTTTCTACACATCTTTTTAACACGTACTCTAACCAATCCAAGGCTTGATTAAAGTTTTCTCCATAAGTGGAGAAGTCGTCCACAAAGGCCTCCACGCCATTTCCTATTTGTTTTTGGAATATTCTTAGAACTACTCCTTGAAATGTTGCAAGGGCATTACACAAGACAAATGGCATCTGTTTGTATGCAAATGTTCCCTAAGGACTGGTGAACATAGACTTGGCTTGGTCTTCTGGGGCTATTTGTATTTGGTTATATCTGCTATATCCATCTAGAAAATTGTAATAGCGATGCCCTATGATGGTGTCTAAGACTTGGTTGACAAATGGTGATGGAAAGTGATCTTTAAATGTTGCCATATTTAGTAGCTTAAAATATATGGATGCCCTCCATTTTCCTCCCTTTTTAGGCATAATAACTAAGGGGCTAACCCATTCACTATCAGTAATGGGGTATGTGAACCCAGGCTTGAGAAGTTATTCAATTTCTTCCTTAACTATTTGCTTTAGCTTTGGGTTCAATTGCCTCTATGGTTGTCTTTAAGGCTCCATGGAGGGGTTGGTGTAAATTCTATGTTGGAATATCCTAAGATCTATTCTAGTCAATTTAGGATATGACCAAGTGAAGGATTTCAACTATTTATTTATGACCTTCAGTAGTCTCTCTTTTTGTTGTGGAGAAAGCTTCACATTAATAATTACTGGTTTTCCATTTTTAAGGAATGTGTATTCTATACCAATGGGCAATGATTTCAGCTCGAGGGGCTTCTACTTAAATTTCTTAGGGATTTCCAGCTTCCCCTACGTGATATTTTCAAGGCTAAGACTTGGAAGTCAAACCCTTAGTTGGTTCCATGCATACGATTAAAGTACTTTCTTGAGTAGCTATCAACCAATGGGTACCTACCTATCATGTGGTTGCTACACATAGGCATCTTTGTATGTTGATTACTTATGCACATTGATTGCATGCAGGCAGTGCTAAACTTTGCACAAACTATGAACTTTGCACACAATTACACCCTATGTCACTATATGCAATTTATGGAACTTTCTTCTTTTTAATCTTTCTAAATGTATTTTCCTTTGATATTTCTAGGAAAAGATTGTGAATTCCTAGGAATGTGTCGATGGTGCTTAGCCATGCTCTTCCCATTATGATTGGGAAATTCCCCTTACCGTTGTTTACCTGAATCACTAGGAAGTTAGCTAGGTATGAGCACCCACAAATAGTGATAAAAATGTCTTTGAAAAATCCCAATCGAACAGTGATGGACTAGTCAGCCAAATCTAGATGGATGTTGCTCTTTTTCAATGGAGGTAGGTTCCAAGCCTTGTACATTTTTTGAGAGATTAAATTGACATCAAAACCTAAATCCAAAAGAGCTTTGCATGGCTCATTTCCAATGATTTTTAAGTATATCAGAGGACTCCCAGGATTAGAGAATTTCCTCAAAAGATGACTAACTTTGATTCAATCAGTGATAATATGTGTTAGCATGAACATATGCATTCAGTGCGATGGTTGAGTTGATGGAGGCACTGAAGTTTTGATTGATACTAAGGCATCTAAGGAATCATCCACTTGTGATTGCAAGGGATTGGTTGGACTATTGGTTCTAAAGAAAGGTCTTTTCTTCATGTAGTTTTCATAACCAACATTAGGTTGAGAGTCAACAGCCCTTGTGGAATTATGTTGTTGTGGTTGGGTAGGGAGTTCACCTTGCATCATGGGAGTAGGTGGTAGTGGAGCTATTTATGGAATAGATGCAACTAGATGAGAATGATGATATGCTTGTAGAATATTGCCCCTAGAAGAGGAAGTTCCATAATAGTCGCAAACTTGGTGGTGATGTTGAGGAGTAACATGACCAATAGAGTCATGTGGAGAGATTGGGTGTTGCATGTAATATCCATATGGTTGATGGCAAGGATACTGTTGCCTTGGTTGTGGCATTCCCC
The DNA here is from genome assembly GCA_015680685.1 of Gnetum montanum. Classification (NCBI taxonomy): domain Eukaryota; kingdom Viridiplantae; phylum Streptophyta; class Gnetopsida; order Gnetales; family Gnetaceae; genus Gnetum; species Gnetum montanum. Next base: position 161,629 of record MNCI01034785.1, on the reverse strand, counting down.
ATGATTGTGGGTGTTTCCACTATTGATATTTCTCAATTGGTTGTGGTGGAGTTCCACTTGGATAATACGTTAAGGTTTGGTGGAACTATCTTGGGTTACCTTGGGGGTAAGGTAACCTTCAGGGTGTTTTCCATTTGTTCAATCATGGGTTTAGGGCATACACCCTAGACTCCTAGAGATGTGATATTATAGGGAAACATCCCTTAGGATGGTCATACTGACATATCTCACATCCACTATCATTGTCTATTTCTAAATCCACAACCTCTTCAATGATGGCAACTTTGCCCTTACCCTTGCTATGTGCATGTTCAACTTCTCTCTTTTTCCTTTTTTCACTACCTTGCTCTATAGACTCCTCTACTAATTTAAGAATAGTTTGAAATCTATTGTCTAGGGAATCCCACATTTGGTCTACCTTTGCTAATACTTCTGATGTCAACTTTTGGATAGGAAAAGTTTTCCTATTCACCATCTCTTCAATTGGTGACTCTTCTTCATCCTCAAAAAATATTACTCCCCTCTTTTGAAGTGAAGGATCTCTATTATACTCTTCCACACTTTCTCTCTTCCATAGCTCACCTTCTTCCTTAGAAACTTTCTCCAATAGTCTTTGAATTTGATGGGACCTAAGCTCAAATAGTGTTCCTTGGGCATAAGTCCCAAGGGTTCTTCTTGTTTCATGCCTAAGCCCATCTACGAGATGGCATAGTTGATCCATTTGCAAATAACCATGGCCAGAAAAATGATGTAACACTGCATAGTATTGGCCCATGGTAGCATCCAAGGATTCATGTCCTTATTGTTTCTATCCTTGGATTTGCTTTCGCAAGTTAGACACTCAGGAGTACATTTGGTACTTGTCATTGAATAGTACTAACATAGTACTCCACCTATGAATGGATTCCAGTTCTAAGTACTAGTACTAGATTTTTGCTTCTTCAACTAGTGTCCATGAAAACAACTTAGGTTTTTGCCATTCATTCTCTATGTTTTGTAAGACACATGCATCATGGAATGCTTGTAAGTGATTCTGAGGATCAATTTTGTATCCCCCTTCAAATCGTGGGATGTTGTTAATATCTAATATCTTGATCCTACTATCTTTTTGGTGCATTGTTGGAATTCTAATAACCTTAGTTATGTCTAACATACTTCGAGTAGTGAGTAGGGGTTCATATTGATCATCTTGTTTGTGGCATCTATGATGCCTACGTTGTTCCCTACTCTCCCTTCTTCTATGTTGTGATTCTCTAGAGTGCCCTTGTCCCCTTTCCTAGCTATTTCATTTATGACTTCCACTTTGCCTACCTTTATCCCTATGATCTTTTTCTTTATGAATACATATGGATACTAAAGAAGAGGGTGAAGGGGATGATGAAGGTGAAGAAGAAGGAGAACCATCACCATGACGATGTCTACTAGCTTCTCTTCAGTGGTCTTGGCCTTGATTGCGATTGCAATTAGAATGTTCATCTTTATCATGTGTCCGTGTCCCTTTTTCAAATCCTTTATTCCTATGGGAATCAAAACCTAGGTTTTGAATAGTGGAATGAAGGTTTTGATACACAACCCCTTGGCCAAAGATAAGAGGAGGAACATCATTGTGTGGGAAATTGCCTAAGGTAGGTTCACCATCCTCATTTTCACTTAACACATGTGGGACATTCTAGGACCACTTACCCTTCAAAGACTTATGATGTCTCTCCTGTTACAAGTTCTTTTGATGTTGTGCCTCTGTGGGATGGTATTCTCTAGAGGCATGGTCTTGGACAATGCATTCTATGTGTAAGTGCTACATGCTAATTCACATGAGAGCACAAAGGAGCATGCTTGGCATGAAATGCATACATATTATTAGTAGAATTAAATTATTAAGAAATGATGGTGAAATTAGTATATTGGAATAGACAAAGAGTATCAAGGTATTATCATATTTCTAAAAAGGAAGGTATTCATGAAACTAATCATTTATATAATAATCCTAATATTCAAAAAGCTAGGATCATGATAAAAAGACAAGAAAATAATTTTTCCAAAAATCAAGTAAAAAATTAAATAACAAAAAGGAAAAGCAATTTATATCATAGCTCAAAACTAGCAATGTTATAAATCAAGATGCTTATCCTCCCACCATGGACTTTAATTCTCTTGCCATAAATGCCACCTTATATAGTTACTTTTACATTGATTCTAGAGCCTTACATCATTTTATGAGAAATTTATCATTATTAATAAACATAAAAAACATGTCAAATCCACAGTATGCAAGAATTGTAGATGGCTAGTTAATTAAAACTATTAAAAGTAGGCACTCAACTATTTTAAGACTAAAATTTAAAGATATTTTTTATAATAATGAATTTTCTATAACTTTAAATTTAGTATTTGATGAGTGGTAAGGTACCCCCTATGCTCAACCATACAAATATGAGCTTTTCACACACAATCCAATGAAATTCCAAGGACAAAGTTCTTATGTGCCTCTATGGAACAAGGACGGGTTGGTTAATAATTGTCTTCCCAAACTTACTTGTATGTCATGATTGTATGGTTAAGTAAGCTTGAGGCATATGATTTTTATATCTTTTATGTCTTTATGTCCTATGATAATAAGGGAGTACAGAGATAACTAAGTGAATAATTTAGCTTAACTACTCATTAACTAAGTTCTAACTAATCCTAACACTAGCATCCATTCCCACTTTTTGTACACATCCTGAACTAGTGCAACACTTCTAGGATTATCAAATGCTAATCATTATTGGGTTACCAAGTGATACATACATGCTTGAAGTGGTCGTACTAAGTGTATTTACTTAAGAAAGTGTAGGGTGAGCAAAGACATTAATTAACTAGGAAAGCATTTAATAACATCAATTAACACTAATTAATCTATTCTAGATGCTACAAGGTTTATCATAAAGTTCGTATTTATTGCCGTACACAAGCTGTGATTTGGTACACAATGCTCGAATAAAGATCTGTTCACTTTATGACTCCTACTGCGAGCATGCAGAAATAATAATAACTCTAGGAGGGAGAAAAGGCAAGAGTTTGGCTAAGGTTCTAACTAACTATTGCAAAACCAAGTGCGTTTGCCTCTTATTTATAGGCAAGGAGATAGGTCCTGATATTGGGTATTTGACATAGCATGGTAGGCTCTGATATTGCAAATGCAATATCGCAGCCTTGATATCATGGTTCATTAGTATTCTAGTTAAAAAATGAAGGTTTCGGTGTTAAATTTAAGAAAAACAAGTATGGCATGTCTTAGTTCATGATATATTGTGATGGTGTTGTTGTAGCCTATGGTGTGGCATGTAATGATGTATTTAAAATTATGGATCACTAACATAGAAGAATGTATGTGCTAGAAAATAAAGATTCATTAAGAAAATTGCATCTAAGACTTAGGCATTTGAATATAACAATCTTTAAAATGATGCATCAATTTTATCTTGAGATTTGCAAGTTTGATGAAAATGAAGTATTTGATTATGCCTCTTATAAGTTTATACACATTCACTATCTAATTTTTACAAGATACAATAAAATTAAAACCATAATATCACTTTAGATAATACATTTAGATGTATGTGAATCCTTTTGACCACAAGGAATAATACACAAAAAAAATATTTTATTATCTTTATTAATGATGTTGTGGCTTGATGAAATGGCCCTAAAGTTACAAGTAGAAAACTTTAAACATTTTAAAATGAGTACTAAGAATACAAAGAATGTTAAAATAAGTATTTTAAGATCTGATGGTGGAGAATATATTTCATATAAATTTATTTAATATTATGATGAACAGAGTATCATACACACTATAGAAAAATGGTGTTGCAAAGAGGAAAAATAGATCAACAACTAAGATAATCATATGCATGTAAAATGATGTTTAAGTGCTAAAATCATTATGGATAGAACCTACATTTTATGTTGTTTTTATTACTAATAGGATTCCAACTATATATTTGAATGATAACCCATCAATTAAGAGATGGTCTGATAATAGGAAATTATCAATATCATATCTTCATTCATTTCATAAAACATGTTATGTTCATGTATCATGAGTGCATCATAGAATAATAGATCACAAAGCTTACTAAACATGGAACATAAAGGATCACAAGTTTCTATAGTCAGATGATGTCTTGTTTGAACACATTTTGAATAAATTTGGTAATATCATGAGTCACAGTGTTGATAGAAATATCATGGTGATTCCTAATAAAACAAATGATGACATATGATCATTTATGATCCTTTATGAAGATATTAATGAAGAAGCTAATGCAACTAAACATTGTTATTCCATGAAATCTTCAACATGATAGTAATCACAGTAGTTTAAAAGTTATTTGTAAGACTTAAGACCAACAAAGCTAGAGCACATTAATGAAATGCAAATGAAAAGATTACATAGTGGAAAAATGACTAAAATTGAAAATCATTCTAATAAAACTCAGTTAGTAGTGATATTTTAAGGAAGAGATCCTATGATTCTAGAACAAGTAATGCAAAATAAAGATTGATATAAGGCAATGAAGATAGAATACAACATGTTGATAAAAAATGGGACATGAGAACAATTTAAGATTTTATGATCATCAAAATATTAACATGTGAATGAGTATTCCATATCAAAATGAAGGTTTATAACATGGTGGATAAGTACAAGGCTTGATTGGCTATTAAGGGCTTTGAGAAAAGGAAAGATATTGATTATCAAAAAAGCATTGCATCCACCATGAAACAAAGGATCATATGATATATCCTATTCTTAGTACCTTTCTATGAATGGAAATTATATCAACTTGATTTGAAGTCTACCTCTCTATATGGAGATCTATAAAAAGAAATCTTTATGTATCAACTAGAAGGCTTTCTGAATTCTAAGTTTAGTGATAAAAGTTCCATATGTGGATTAAAGTAAGCTCCTCATGAATGGTACATTACATTTAATTAATTTATATATGAAATGGAATTCAAAAAATCTAATGCAGCTATTAGCCTTTTATTATGAAGATAAACGACTCACATAAAGATGTAACCATGCTATTATATGTTGATTACATTGTACTTATTAAAGAGAATGCTCAACTAATACACCATATTAAAAATCAATTGAAAACTAAGGTTAAAATGTTAGACCTTAGCTTGTTTAACTAGTTTCTTGGTTTTAACATTCATCAGTCAGTGAACCACATATGAGTATGTAAAAGAAATATGCTTTGGACTTATTTAAAGACTATCATATCCTAGATTGTAAGATTCAATCAACACTATTGGATCCAAGTAGTTCTCCACATGTGGATATTCATAATATATACTTGATCCCACATTGTACCAAAAGTTGATTATAAAACAAATTTATATAACCAATACTTGACTAGATATTACCTATTCTATTAATCTTCTATCTCGATCTAATAAAAAAACACAAGTATAAAATTAAATTTGACCTAAGGTATATTCATAGGGTATTGTTTATTATAGAAAAAACTATAACTATCCTTCCCAGTTTAATCTAGACGATTACATAGATGCAAACTATGATGGTAATACTTCATCATGATATTTAAATAAAATATTTCTAATTAAATATCATGGGAATACAATCTTATGGTAGTCAACAAAAAAAAAGTTTATTTTTTGATCTTCAGTAGAATCCAAATACATGGCTATAGTTAATCTTATTACTAAATTAAAATGGTTTTCTCAATTATTCAAAGATCTCAAGGAGAACATTATGCTATCAATAATGATTCATTATGATAATCAAAGTAGTATCAAGTTGATTAACAACCTAGTGTTTCATGAGAGAACCAAAAACATTAAAATTGTGATGCATTACATCCAACATGCTTTTTCTCAAGGGTTCATCTAACTAGTCTACATTAATAATAGAGATCAACATGTTGATGGTTATACTAAGCCCTTGAGTATAAAAAATTTCAATACTTTTGTCAATGAATTGAGTCTTCAATCCTTGTAAATGAACATAATGTTTCATTTGAAGGAGGATGTTAAAGATATTAATGATTATACAAACTTATCATTACATTTTGTATTTTTGCTATATTTTATTATCATTTTGTTTCCACCAACACGGCATACCCACCATCAACATGTCATAATATTTTTCATTTATTTGTTAATTCTTGTAAATTCATTTATTAATACTCTATTATAGTTATTACTCACATTTATGACTAGTCATTCGATCAACACAACCCTTCATGTATCTTAAATATTAAGGTTGTAATGTTTGGATATGTGTCTTTCATCCTCTTCTCTTCAAGCATCTAGCTATTAAGTTATTTTTCATTGATACTACAAAATTCACATAAATTTCAAGGACATATAACTATACATCAACTAGGTACATCAATTGTAAGAAACTCTTGTAAGACAAGAGTAACATAGGTTCAAGTAATTCTTACTAATCTTGTAGTAATCTTAAATTTTCACCTAGTTTTTCTAAGATAATCCTCATGTTCCTTTGACAAGGCCAGTAACCTATAGTAAAATTCTTGTAGGGCATTACCTTGCCATGATTATTTCATTCCCTAAATACTCAAATGCCAATAACTTGATATTCCATATCCTTATCTAGGATCAAATTACTAATGAAGTTTAATATAAGTGATGAGTCGCATTTTGGGAAACTATGATATCGCAACTCGTCGCCAGTTCTATAAATAAGAGGTGGCTCTCCCTTATTTCAAATTAGATTTTAGTTTATTAGAGTTACAATTATTTTCTAGTGTATGCTTGCATTGTGGTGATTATAATTGTACAACATCTTTTATTCAAGTGTGATGTACTTGGACACGCACATGATCGGCAATAAAGATTGAGATTACTTCATCATTGCAGCATTCACTTAGTTTAATCATTTAATTAATTTTTATTTACTAATTTCCTAGTTAATATCTTCTCACCCTAATCTCATGTTAAAATTCTTAATGAGTATGACTTGATTATGAGCATTTAAGTGTGACTACTTGGTAACCCAGTAGCATACCTAGGATCTGCGCTTGGTAATCCCAGTGTTAGTTGTGCACAAAGTCCAAGATGTGTATGGATAATCAAGGAATGGATGCTCATCGCACTTAGGCTAGATTAGATTCTCTCATCCTCTCTCTCCTAGATTAGTTAATATTACTTTCCATTACCTTCAAGAGTAGCATTAGATTAGAAACCACATCATACACATCACTTCAAAATAAACCATACATGATAAAGCTAGCACTAGTCTAGGTGGGAAGATAGCAAACTATGACCTAAGGCTAACTATCTAGATTCCACAACTAGTCCATCTACAAAGTTTGACTGGATCATGCATCTAACACTCATATTCTTATGGTTGAGTGTAGGGGTACCTTGCCACTCATCATTGGCATCGTTACCAGGGACGGTGCTAGTTATCTAGATTAGTTATAGAATACAAGGTCATTATAAAGGAACTAAAAATATATCTTTTAGAAAAATAATAATTATTAAAATTCACATGTAATTCACACACAACTTCACAACCATGCCTCTCCTACAAGATCATGATAATGCCACACTTAGTGAGGAAGTTCATTGGAGAACCAACAAACTATATGACGATGAAGATTGGTGTACACAACCTGAACCGGGGGTCTCTTATAAATGTGAACAAAAAAAAAAGTCCTCCCAATGCATGAAAGAATCACTTACCTAATGATGATGAACCCCTATTGGCCACTACAAGATTAATGCAAATACAGGAGGTTGTTCGAATCTCATGTAGGCATTGTAAAGAGAATCTTCTACCTAGGCTTGATTTAAAAACTTTCCTAAATTTTCAAGAGGCTATGACTTAGATCCACATCAACATTTACAAGCCTTCTATGATGCTTGCACATGGAACAACATTGATAATGGTTGGAAAAAATTAAGCTCTTTCCTATGACACTCGTTGGCTAAGCAAAAGTATGGTATAGATTGTTAAAACCAAATTCAATACGACATTGGTCAACAATGGTAGAAGTCTTTAATGAAAAATATCAAACCTACGTAAGAGTGTCAGCATTGAGAAAAAAATAAAAGGATGGAAACAAGAGAAACATGAACCCTTCGACATGGCCTTAGATATTATGCACTGTTAAATAACTACCCAAGCCATCAGTTTTCCAAGGAAAGGCTAATGTACCATATCATTGATGGGCTACGTAATGAAACAAAAGAGACCTTAGGGATGTATGCCCAAGGTTAATTATATGAACTACAAACCCATAAAGTCCAAGAGCTTATTAAGCAAGTACCAAAAGAAGAAGGAGAATTAGCTAGATGGGAGAGTGTTGAAAAACATCAATGGGACCAAAATCTCAACTTAACAAAGGTCCATGATCATAAAAAGGAGAAATCAACCAATCTCAAGGTGGAAACATCATATTTTCCAATACAAAAAGCATTAGAAGAAGCCGAGGAAAAGATCAATAAGATGTTGGAATGGACATATCAAAAGTGTGGAGAATTTATCAACATTATTGAAGATAGAGTTTTGACAACCCAAGAAGTAGGAAAAAACATTAGACAATCAGAAGGAAGGGATAAGGAAAATAAGGGTTCAACTACTGATCATACATATGAATGCAACATATGCCTATATGATCACCCCCAAGGGTCAATGCCCAATATTGTTACATTTACATGAGCATTGGGGAAACACGCTACATCCAAAGTTCATACAAAGATACTGTGTTTGGCCATAGTGGCAACAATCCCAGTTGTCGGGGAGACCATGACTAAACTAGAGACACCCTTCATATCATTCAAACCCAAACAGTTATCTTATTCAACATCCTATTTCTCCAATTGGGCCAACACACTTTATCTCCCCATAGTACCATTATCCTCAATACTATTATCCCATGCCTCCAACATAACCACCACCTTGTGCATCTTATACTCCTCCTAATTTTCAACATTCTCATCCTTTCCCTCCTTCTACATTGCCATCAACTATTCCTAAGGTGTCTATTCCATAGAAACAACCCATGAACATTACTTGTGCTACTACTTCCAACAGTAGTGAAAAGCCTCCTCGACATTCAAAGTATCCCTTCTTTAAACATGGCTGTAAGAAGGGACAATAAAATTCTAAGGCCACTGCATCTTCCAACTTAGCACAAGTCCCACATTGTGGTGCTCCCTTATCTTTGAACCCAACGCTTCATGTAACTTCATCAGGGCCACCAACTCACACTCTAACAACAATCCGACCCAATGAACACAGAAATGGAGAGCAACAACCTGATAATTGCATACAATCTAACGGTCTCAAACATCATAGTGGGTCAACTTGTTATCCAAGAACTACATCATATAAATTTCCCCACTATGCTCATTATAATCAAGTGTGTGAACCTTTATGGGGTAAGTATGGCCAAGCCCCAATACTTCCAACATGTAAGGATCCTCATCTTTCATTTATTAATCCTTACCATCCTCAACCATTTGGTGATGGGGGATACCCCCCACTCTAATAAGAAGTAGGATTGATAAATATTTTTTAGTTTTCTTAAATTTTTCAATTTTTTTTCTAGTTTTTCATTTTTCAATTTTTTGTTTTATCTTTTTTATCTTTTTGCATTTTTTTCTTTTTACATTTTTGTAAGTAATCTTGTCTATGAATAAAACACTCATGTGGATCATTGGTTGAGGTGTGTTTTATGTTATCGTGTCTTGAGTGATTAATTATTTGGAACAATGAGCCCATTACACCCACTCATCCACTCTACAAATAAGAGGTTTTGTTCGAGGGTACAATGATATTCTTGACATACTTGAAACTTAAAATTAATTTTTTGTTCATTGTACCTAGAATGAAGAAGGATGGACCAAGAGGGAATGATTAGGATGTGACATCAAGGGGACTTGTGGATTCTCTTTGGTGATGTCTGTGGGAGTTATCATGCAACATGGTTATGCTAAGATCCTTGTATATCTACTGAAAAATGGGAGTAAGAGTAATCAAAAGGGCACTCAAGAATCAAATGCTATTCTAGGGGGTTCCACTGGAATGACATGCATCCATGCTTGAAGGTTGGTGGCTTCTTTGGATTCAGTATTCAAAAGAAAAAGAGAAAATGAAAATGAAAAAGAAAAGTTCCACAAAAAAAATCACTCCTCCCTTGCACCAAATTCCAAGGATCGTATGCCTTGTTGCTATGGTTCTTTCATAGTTTCTCATCATGCGATGAAACAATGTGATGTCACTGATTAGAGGAATAGACTTGGTTCTGATCTTGGAACTATGGGGTAATGACACCTTAATCATTCTTTACACTCAAGGTTCACTATGCCCTGGGTTAATTACCTCATGTCCCAATCTCTACGATCCCTTCTATACTTTGTCCCATCTCACTGTTCATGTAATTGTAGCTCGTGTCGTGTGTAACATAGAATTTTTACCTCATTTCGGTGATATTTACATGTGTGTGTTTTATGGAGTTAGTACTGATTACATTTAACCCTTCTAGTACCCACAGACACTTTAAGTGTGGTTACACAAGGGCATTATAGGTTGGAACCTGCTTTGGGTAGGATCCACTTGTGTAATCTTTTGTAATTTTCACTTATGAATTAGCTCACACACACCATTTCTTACCCTTAGCCTATCTTTCATAATTCTCTTTCTCTACTATTATCCCTCTAAATTTCAACATTCTGATGTACCATTACATACCCTTTTTCTTACCACCCAAGGTTTTATTGATAAAATCCACATCATCATCGTTAATTGTGCCTTTTGATTTAATGGAATTACCCTATAACCCCTTCATTATAGCCCAATATCCTCAGCTTACAATGTTAATTTCAAAAAATCCTTTTAAATTTAGTATTTTTTTTTTGTGCCTCATATCACTATGGATGTGATATCATGCTTAACGTGATATCACATACGCGATGTATTGTAGGTAGTATCGCATCATTGCAACCTATAAATAGGTTACCCCCCCCCCCCGCCCCAAAACACTTAGCATCATTTTTTCCATTCACACGAGGGAGTTTTGAATTTTTTCTCTACAACTTGCAATTGATAAACCTTTTCTTTTCTAACTATATCTTGCTTGCTAGTACTCTACTTTAAATTCCATCTAAACCTACTTGAACCTAGAGTGTTCAGCTTAGTCGTGGGGGAGGAAAATCTGTCAAAAAGCACCTAAGTTTTTTGGAATTTAATATCGCCCAAAGGAAATCATTTAGGATAATTAACTATAACACTTAGAATAACTATGCCTCAAAATCATTTAATCCCTAGGTATACCAGGAAATTAAAATTGAAAAACCACCTAAGTAAAATGGGATCCATTATTATAAACTTTTGATCAAGATAACACATGATAACATAAGATCATTAATTAAGGTAAGTAGTAAGGTATAACTTAACTTCAACAAAAACCTTACTAATGCTTGGCTCGTGTGATTGTAGATGGCCTTGAAATGTGGACAACAGGAAGGTCTTGCTCAAGGTGGGAGCAAATGATGTCAGAAAGGTAGAAGACAAGATCCTTCCAGAGAACATGCATAACAGGAGGAGCAATCATTTAGCATTAATTAAGAAGATCCTCCTAATAGATGGTCTAGGTAGGCAGAAGGAGGAGCTGCTGCAGTGCCTGAACTGGGACAACAACTCACATTACTCCAAGATTGTGTTTAGGACATCCATGAAAAGTCCACATTTGTTGCAGTGATTGTGGAATTAAACTTTGAATATTTTGTAGAGTTAACTCCTAAGGCTATTAGGGATCACCTCATAGGGTCTCCCTTATGGCCTATCCTCTCTGAAAGTAGTGCCTAGTACCTAGGAGAGATGTACCAATTTTGACATAATAGGGAGCAAGGCACCACTATCAATATTTGTGGTGTGATAGTTGACTTCTCCATACAGACCATTTCAGAGGTGTTAAGCCTTCCAAATATAGGGCCCAGAGTTGCTTAGTTATCAACCCATTCAAATCCTGATGTGCAAAAGGATTAGTTGGAGAAGGATTATGAAAGAGATTAAAAATTTGGTGAGTTTATGACAAAAGAGAGGGTTTACTTCAAAATTGGGACATATCACCTCTTCCCCACAAAGTCTTGAAAAGAATCTCAACGTATGCAGCTAGAGGATGTGTAATGTTAATGGGAAAGGTTAACTCTAACCTACCCCATTTATATTTAACAGAGATCTTGAAGTAGTTCAAAGAACGAAAGATAGGGAAGATGGCATTGACTTTCCCTTGTCTTATCAGAAAGCTTTGTTAATGTGCCGATATTTGGGGGTATACCAATGACATCCTCTGAAAAGCCCAAACTTTTTCATATGCTAAATTGCTAAATGTGCCAACCCCAAGAAAAGGCATTGATGAAGAACTAGAACTAGAACAAGAAGAAGAACATATGGTAGGACCAACCGCAACTTAACTTGTAGGACCTAGTCAACTTCCAGGCACAGGTCCCAGCCAACAATAGTAAGTAGGGCCTAGCACAGGCCAAGATCAATAGCCGCTGCAAGACTACAGACCATCAATGAGCTACCTTAGGGAAATTGTTGAGATGGTCAAACCTCTTCCACGTCATCGTTGATTCATTCAGCTTATGGTTTCGTTGGATTAGACAAGGGGGAAAGTATCCATTCACATAGGAGGAGGGAAAAGTAGATGGTCACAATAGATCTTAGGAAATGTGGCATCTTTCCAGGTGTAATTAGAAACTGGTGAAGGGGCCATAGTGGTGTTCATGCAATACTAGAATGCTGTAGGAGCTTCATAAGTGGTCATAGACCACATCAAAGAATCCTTTAATGTACATGTTGTGCCATCGACATATCTCACAGGAGCAAAGGATGCTCAAAATTTGGCCAGAACCTCAATAACTTCTGCAAAACATGAGGATGCACTTGATCGATTGCTCCAAATAGGGCAAGTAATGACATCCCTATTTAACATCCCTTAGGATGTTACAGCAATTCAATCAGACCTCATTTCCATGAAGGGGAAGCTAGTCTTAATAGAAGTGAGGGTCAAGCATGGTAAAGCTGAAGTGCAGAAACTACAAGAGCTGCTCGTGGCCTTACAAGTAGCACAGTGGGACCCTATGCAATTTTTTCCTGTAGACTAGTTAGATAATTTTAGAATTGTGCAACTAACCAAGTTAATTGTAGAGAACAAAAAGGTAGCTGATGAAAAGGAGAAGGCTATTTGGGATTCCTCTGTAGCACAGGTGCAAACTCATGCACATATTAAGGCACTTAAGGCCTTACAAGAAGAAAACAATAAGCTTGTTGCAAAAGACCTTCAGTTGATCACTACAGAAAAGCATAAGAACATTCTTGAGGAACACTTCCATTAATTGTGAGAATAATTCATCTAGGTCAATGAAGATGTAAGTTACCTAGACAAAGAGAATTGAACCCTCTCGATGGAGGAGGTACGCACCATTTGTCAAAATTCAGCTATTGAGATAAGTGCATGGTAGAATGAGGCTAAATGACATGAGAAGCTAAAGGAGCACTTCTATGATTAGGTGGGGATGTATAAACAGATTCTTGAAAAGGAGATTCATATGGCCAAGGCCCAAATCAACACTATCAGTGTTCAACACACTGACTGGTGTGCCATATTGGACACATATGCCTTCGCCCACCAAGCAAAAGTTAAGAGCTGAGACCTGCAGATTCAAGATTTGATAGAATACATGGAGTTGGAAATCTTGAGATATGCCAAACTTGCCATGATAATAGTAGGACACGTGAGGAGAGAGATCGAGAAGAAGGTAGCAACCACCTACATCAAATATGAATCAAAATTTGCAGAACATAAGAAGTTGGTGGAGAAACAAGAAGTTGCAAATTCTAAACTTGAGGTGGTAAAAGCCAGCTACCAAGGATAGAAAGGTGTCATAACAGACTTGGCTTAAAAACTAGCATATTTTCAAGAGTACAAGGATAAAGCTAGAGCCTATGAGGAGGAACGATGGGTGTTCATGGCTTGGTATGTCAAGGCCAACGAAATGTTTCCATAACTACCCTATCTATGGGAAGTGCCGACTCCATCAAACATTGGAACATTAGCATGCATGGAACAAGACCCTCAGACTAAAGAGGAAAAACTCCAGGCCATACTTCAACACCACCAAGCGTCAAAACCTAGAGCACAAGATAAAGGGAAGGCACTAATGGAGGAGCCACCACCACCAAGAACCACATGAGTTCCAAAATTTTTGTAGATGTAAAACATTCTTTGTGTTGCGTCTTTATTTTTATTCATTTCACACTATGGTATAACCCCATTTTCCCCATCTAATAATCCCATACCTATCCACTATGTAATCACTGTAACTCGAGGATGAGTTTTCCTTCAGTCATGGGGGTATGGTGAGTCACATTTTGGGCGACCGTGATATTGCGTACATGATATTGTAGCCCGCCTTCAGTTCTATAAATAAGAGGCCTCTCTCCCTTGTTTGAAATTAGATTTTAGTTTCTTAGAGTTAGAATTATTTTCCAGTGTATGCCCACAGTGTGGTGATTATAATTGTACAACATCCTTTATTCGAGTGTGACGTACTTGGACATGCACATGACCAAAAATAAAGATCTAGATTACTTCATTATTGCAACATTTACTTAGTTTAATCATTTAATTAATTGTTATTTACTACTATCCTAGTTAATATCTTCTCACACTTATCTCATGTTAAAATGTGAAATGAGTACGACTTGATTACAAGCATTTAAGTGTGACTACTTGGTAACCTAGTAGCGTACCTAGGATCTACGCTTGGAAATCCTAGTGGTAGTCATGCATGAAGTCCAAGCTATGTACGGATAATCAAGGAAAGGATGCTCATTGCACTTAGGCTAGATTAGATTCTCTCACCCTCTCTCTCCTAGATTAGTTAATATTACTTTCCATTGCCTTTAGGAGTAGCATTAGATTAGAAACCACATCATACACCTCACTTTGGACTAAACCATACGTGACAAAGCTAATAGTAGTCTAGGTGGGAAGATAGTGAACTGAAACCTAAGGCTAAGTTTCTAGATGCCACAACTAGTCCATCTGCAAAGTTCAACTTGATCGCACATGTAATGCTCATATTTGTATGGTTGAGTGTAGGGGTACCTCATCACTCATCAATAAGAAAATTAAGCTAACTATCATTTCCCTCTAGTCAATAAGGTCATTAATAAAGGTTATATAGGGAAACTAACATTCTATTGCTAATAATGAGGTATTCAATCCTACTAACCTTCTCCTTACAACTAACAAGTATGCTTGATAATCCTTAGTACTATGCTTGCAATAGGCCATAGACATGATTCAGGACATATTCCAGCATCACACTCCTTGTAATAAAACTGTAAAAATTTATTGAATCTTTATATGAAATTCTATATTACAATTTTGTAATTGAATTTCAGTTACTTATAAATTCCAATGGCTTTTATAGACCAAATTATTAAGGTTAATTCATTAAAATAGGTTAGTTTAGTTCTCTAAAATATAAAAATTTAACTTATTTTTCATAGTCCAAAACCATGTCCAACAAATAGTACTCATCAAGATGATTCTAACAGTACAAAATTCATCTTAGTTGAACTTACAGTTAGGGATATATTACTATTTCAATTTTCTAGTAAAATGTACCAAATCAAATTTAAAAATTTAATAGTTAATAAAGTTAAAAAGTAAATCAATTTTTAAAATTTTAGACCATGAACCTAAACCCATGACCTCTAATTTCCAAAGAATCTTTAGGTTCATCACATTAGCCAAGCTAGATTAATAGTTATGCTAAGGTTTTAGGACATTTCATCTATAAATTTTAAAATTTTATTTTAAAAAACATTCCAAAACCCCTAGGGTTTTGCTAATGAGCTATGACGGCTATCATGCTACTTTGTGATAGGACCATGTATGCCCAACTACTATAAATTGCAACAAGATCACAGCTCAAGACATAGCCCTACCACACCTTTCTAGCTTTATATGTAATTTTCTACCATCAATCATTTCAACATATATCACCAAAATGTCTCCTTTTTTTGCATTTTACAAACATGTTAAAATATTTTTCTATAAAGTCCTATGAATATATTGGCATTCATATGAAAAAACTTCTATTTTTTAAATGAACATGAATCAATCTTGAAGAGAAAAATGTTAATATGAAAATGGTCTACCAAAGTAGCATTTGTATGCACTTTTACTTTTGCTATAGGTTTTGAAAATGAAACATTAGAAATATAAAATTTATCTAGTTGACAATAAATTCTATCATTTCATTATTGATAATTATATTAAGTATAATTATTCTTATTTCAATTATTAGATAATAGAGAGCCAATATCATAAAGATAATATTTTTCTTTAAAATTTCACCAATATTCTTCTTTTTTTAAGACATATTAAGAGTAATACCACCAATGTTTGCCTACATAAGTTTAAACCATGTTAAAATTATCTTCAATGATCTAAGAAAATTTTAGGAAAAAAATAAGAATTTTTAAAATCTTTGATTTACCTTTTGATTTATTAGGAACATCAATATTATAAAGCTCAAAGCCTCCTCTTTCATTTCAACAAGTAATCCAAATAACTCTACCAACTTTGTTAGAGCTAAAATTCAAAACATTTCTAGCCTAGTTTTTATTAACTGAAATAGTAATACCCCCTTTATTAATTGAAATATCACCAAAAAATAATTAAATATTTTAAAATAAATTTATCAATAAAAATAACATCATATGTTATTACTTGAATTTAATGAAGGAAAAAAATCTACAAAAAAACTCGTTTAAAATATGCTTCTAAACAATCTTTGCTTAGAACTTGTTGGCACATTTGGCCATTTCATGGAATAGCAAAAGAAGATACTGGCAAAAGGAAATATTTAAAACAACTACATAAACAACCAATCTATTTTGAAATCACTGGAAAAATATGAATAATGCTAAAAAAATACAATTAGAAAGGGTAATCAAATCAAATTTGTTGGGGTGGAGATTGTTCTGGTAGAAGTGTTGCCCTAGCATTTCAGGAACTAGAACTAGAATAGATGACCACGATGTATTTAACATAGGAGATATTCACCATAATAGATATCCTATAGGTGCTTCAACATTTTTTTAAGGAAATAATGTCCTCAAAAATGATAAACTCAACGTTGTAGACTACATTGTCAGAGACAAAAAAGAGGTGACATTGCATTTGTTGATCAATGGAGAAACGTAGCAGCAACTCCGACTTGTAATATCCCACCTCTATCATGGTGTCCCTGGTGGGAAATAGCATACCACCCACTACGGAAAAGATACCAATGTCATAGGCAGTGTGCACATTATACTCATGATGCCCATGTAAGTCAGGCCATCTTCCTTACTGTAACAGTTGCTACTAAAGATAGAAACTATGTTAGCCCCGAGCTAAAGTTTCCACTGGCACCAGTCATGCCAGAGATGAGACCCAATGACCACCAGGAGATGCATGGGATCATGCCAAACAAAATGCTGTAGAAAGCCTACACGCAAAACCATAAACGTCACCAACAGAAGTAGCTTGCTAGCTCCCCCCAAGCAAACATAGAAGATGCCACCCAACGTCTAGACTCCCCACCAATGCCAGGGCCATGGCAAGAAACGTGAATGCGAATGGTACCTTTACAAGATAATGATTCTGCTAATAGGAAGTCTAGGAGTCACAATAATAATGCGAAGGAAATACTTGGAAATGGTGGTAATGCAGCAAGAGGGGTGGGAGGAGGTCAAACGAATGCAAGCTTTGTTTCTTGGCCAAGGATGGCAAATGCTAGCTTTGGCAACACTGTCTCCAACTACTTGGATAAATTTCTTTTACATCTTAGCAATATCAATGAAGCCCATCCCTATGAGGAGATTATGGCAAATAATTCCCAGGATCCGAACCGTGGAGGCCTATTTTTACTATTTTTAGGTATAGCACATGGATTATTGTAACTACCATTTCCAGCATAAATAGAAATTCATAAAATAGCCAAGTTCCAAAGATGGTGGATGATAGGGGTATGAGGTGGATGATGTGGTGGCATGTGGGTGGCCATCTATAACATTAGTTATGGCAATGACAACGATGAAGCCTGCTATACCTATGCATTGCCTGATTACCCTCATCCCTCGCAATGTGATAGTTCACAAACCCTCGATCCAGCAGCTGTCCCACCTGCACAATGACACCTAATGCCTAGAGAAATATATGGTAAAAAGGATTAATTTTATCACTATAGGTGATCAGCATACATGTCGAAGGTTGTGAAAATAAAATCAATCAAAGAATAGGAAAATCAACACCAGCAAATTAAAAAGATTCCATGGCCAAAACCAGTCCCAAGGGTAGTTACGGGTGTAGTGGAATAGCATGTTGGGATGACCAATGTCCTCCAACTCCATATTTGATAAAATTATTATTATTATTGAAAAAGGGAAAAGAAATTTTTGGGATATTTTTGTAACATCCTATATAAAGGGGACATTTAGCTAGTATCCATTTTATTTATATGGAAGATAATAAAATTTCATAATAATTGTAGCTAATTTCAAATCACCAAAAAACACATGTCAATGTTAGCATGATTTTCTCCTAATTTCAATGTTATAACTTCCTAATTTGTTGGGCAAGTAATATCTCCTAACTTGTTGGGAAAGTTATAACTTCTTTACATGGAAGATAAGTTAGCTAAGATATTCTGGAATATCTAACTACCTTTTGAACCCTATAAAAAGGCTTGAAGGGTTAGAAGGAAAAGAGGGACACTACTTGCTCTCACTTAAAGTCACACACTAGGGGTTTCACACTTTGGATCTTGGAGGAGCATTTGTAAAGAAGAAATTGTGAAACATTGTTTGTAAGATGATTTGCTAAAGAGAACATTTCATCCTCTTTGTTATAGTCCTGTGAGTTATGTTTATTGTTTTTTATTTTGTTTAAATTTTTTATCTAGTGGTTTAGATAGTATCATGCTTGGCAAGTAATTTTGGGATTTTTAGATTGCTCTTATTGTTCTTGTTGCATGATAGAAAATTTTTATTAAAATCTTGCCATAGAAGAGCTTGTTTTTGAAAGCCTTAAGAGCATTTTAGTAGTAAATTTTATTATTGTGCAATGTATAAGAACCACTATTGAGATTGTTGTAAGAGAGCCTCTGCATGTAGTCAAGCCGTTGAACGATTCAATAGTCAAGAGGGTTCAAAAAATCTTTGGTATTTTAATAAGACCAGAATAGCTTTTTTTATATTTAAAGTGAATCTATGTGGTGTTTCAATTAGAAATTGTCAAGTATTTTGAAGGTTATATTGAATGCAATTGTTAACATCCATTATCTAGCCAAAATGGAGTCTCGTACATGATAGTTTATGTAGCAATTTTTGGGTAGCATAGTAGGATTGTCTTGAAGAAATATTTATTTGAGCCTTGGAAGTTTGAATAACTCATAGTTATCGAATTTGGGATAGCTTTATTGCAAAGTGTTTACTCGTATCATTTTACCTTGTTTAAACATTTGAGATCTT
>MNCI01034785.1:104021-142028 GCA_015680685.1 Gnetum montanum | reverse complement strand
ACACATACTCACATTAACTACTGAGACTATTTGGAGGTATCTGGGCCCTGGTATTGCCAAAAGACGAGAAAGCACCTAAATCTTGTTCAAGGACACTCATTGGCGGTTGTGTCCCAAACGGTCGCCAATAGAACCTAAGTAGGAAATATAGCTCAACTAGTTGGCTCACATACTTGCATCCTAAAGATACTAGTTTGAATTCTAGTACAAGTACCTTACCTACTAGCTTGGAGGAATGTTTCAAGCTTTGTTACACATAATACAGTTAAATATTCTCTCAAAGAATTTTTGCTTAGGACCTATCAAAAAGGCCTCAAATATTCTATGATAATATCAACATTGGGATGCAAGAAAAATGCCCCCATCCTTGACTTTTGAATCTCAAAATTCATATCATTCATAGCTATAAAATAATTATCTAATAAAAAAATCATCTAGCACATTAGTGGAAGTAGAGATATAAAGAAATACCTCATGGGTTCTTGAATTGAAAGCATTTTGGAAAGACCTCTTCTTTTTACATTGTACTAAGCAAAAAGTCTTCTACATGCTCACTTATATTGCTAATACATGCTAAGAATATTTTTTAAAGAGGAATTATTTTTAAATATAGAAAACATAGTAGCATCAATCATTAAAGTGGATTACATTTATACCTATTGAAAAACATCTTTATTTTTATTTTCTAAAAATTTGTTTCATTTCCTTGTCCTTAGGTAACATAGCCTTTGTAACCATAATAAGTGCAATAACCTTTCAAATTATAGCATCTAATTTTTTGGGCAAAGCATTGATTTCTTAACTAAGTTAATTCTCTTACACTACACACCATTTAATAATTTTTTTTACTCTTTTTTAAGGATTATTCTAATGCTACTAACATTTTTTCTTTTAACACTAAAACCCACTACAATAAGTATAATATTTTTCAATTGACTTCAACAAAAAATTTAGAATAAACAAAAGAATAGAGATCAAGATCCAATTACCATTTCATAGCAATAAAATAATTATAATGATTCGTAAAAAAGTAAAAATCCAAAGCTTTCTCAACCATTTTAAAATCTATAAGTTTAACCAAAAAAATAAAGAAAATAATGGGCATACAAAACCATTTTTCCAATGAATAAAGCTGATAATTTGTAGAAATATGTATATAAAAGTGATAAGGAGTGGGTATTCCCTATTCCCAACCATATGAATGACTAGCATGTATGCCTGATCCAGTCAAATTCCATGGACTACATTTACCTGAGTGGCCTATATTCTTAGATGGTGAAAAACATAGTTACTAGTGGTTTTCTTCCCAATCATCACTTATGTTAACTCTTTTGTATGATTAAGTATGATTGAGTTGTAAGATATTTATTTTTACAATTTTTACTATTTTTGTTACCTATATAATGATTAAATAAAATAAGGTTTAATTATTTAAATTAATTCACTGATTAACTAAACCATCCTAAACATAGAGCATCCATTCCCACTTTCTATACACATCCTAAACATATACTAACATTGTTGGGTTACCAAGTATTTACTATTGGGCATACCAAGTATCCACTACTAGGATTACCAAGCATTAATATATTATGCTCAAAGTGATCATACTCACATTACTTATGAATTAGAATATTAAATATTTAAGAATCATAAAGTAAATTACATTCAAGGTAAAATACTAAAAAATAAAGTTAAACTAATTCAAGTTTTTCAATGGATAGATGAAATCTCAATTTTATTATCATTTATGAAACTATATCCAAGTACATATTTCACTTGAAAATGACATACAATAATTTTGATCCACACTAGAAACACTTAGATAAAAAATTTTAGTAAGTTTTACAAAAAGAAACTACAAGAGTTTGGTTAAGGTATTGACCAAGTAGTGAAATAAATGTGGCAAGTGTGTGCACTTATATAGGAAATTTCTAGATTAGAATCAATGTACCAACACATAGTAAGATATGTCGATGAACATGCACTAACATAGTCACCTTATTAATGCTTCATCATACCTCCACAACTAACTGAAATTTCATCCTAGAGTGAACAAAAATGGGATCAAGTTTCTTACAAAATTTGGGGAAGTATGGAACTAACTAATTGATTGACTGACTGACTCTTGAGTACCATGTTGTATGAATTACAAAATTAGTATAATTTACAAAGAATGAGAACACTTATAATAAAATATGGTAGGTTTCTATTGAATGAATGGAGATAGGATGAAATCATCACACCATGCTTGGAGGTGAAGGCTCCTATGATGCATAAGATCCTACATCACATCCTAGTATTGTTGGATGCCCTGGTTGTTCTAGTATTACTACTAAAAACTAAAAGGTACCTAGTAGTACCTTCATCTTCTTTTCTTTGTTAAGTGGATCATGAATAGCCCAAGCTACATTTCTTATATGTTCTAGTACTAGAATATTTCATGAGAATATTAGTATTAGAAACTTTTCCTTCATGTTGACAAACCAAGCTACGAATTATTTACATTGAATGTAAAATATATAGATAAGATTTTATAGCTTCTAGTAGTCACTTATTCTCCTACCAAGTTCTTAGAAATAATTATTGATCAGTAAATTTTGTCTTGAGAACTTCAAGCTCTACATTAATCACTTCCAACTTTTCTTTGGTTTCTTTGTGGAGTTTGAACTCTACGTCATAGAGGAGGTAAGAGCTAGCCACCTACTTTTCTAGTTCTATCCTAGGCCTCCATACTATTAGCAATGCCAAGTTTGTATATTGAAGTTTGAAAAGCTCCATGTATTCCATCATCTCTTTGATTTGCAACTTCTTT
The DNA here is from genome assembly GCA_015680685.1 of Gnetum montanum. Taxonomy (NCBI): domain Eukaryota; kingdom Viridiplantae; phylum Streptophyta; class Gnetopsida; order Gnetales; family Gnetaceae; genus Gnetum; species Gnetum montanum. The sequence continues at coordinate 139,213 of MNCI01034785.1, read as the reverse complement.
TGATAGATCTCTACTTGGTTACATGCATTGAGTCCATCAAAGATAGCCTATCACATATCGCCTCTCTATTAAAGTTGTTGGATGGTCTCATTCATCTTCACTTTATCCAACTTGATCTCCTTATTGATGACCTCCTTAAGCATCTTCACCTAGTCCTTGTAATGATTTTTAACTTGTTCATACTTTAGGGGTTTATTATTCTAGATGGTGATATCAAGTGCAGTCTTTTGATGAAGGATCTAAACCTCCTTCATCAAGAGAATCTTGTTTTCTTTAGCTAACATTTTTAGATCCAAGTTCATCTTAACAAGCTATTCCTACTATTGGAAAATGTAATTCACTATTTAATATTTTTATTCCTCAACATTCCATAGGCAATGATTATCACAAGTTAGCATAAAGTTTTCTTTGTGAACCTAAGAGAGGTCAACATCAATCTTATTAGTCATTGCTTCTTATAGTGACATCCCAAAGATCATCATCATCTTCTCATTTTCAACCTCTTAGTGTTTTCTATGAAGCTGTTGAAAAGCTTCATCTCTTGTGAGTTTTGACCTATGAATGGTAAAATCAAAGAGATAAGCTCTAACTTCCATAACATTAGTAGTAAGTTGTTGATTACTAACAATGACCTCCTTGAGTTATGCATTAGTGACCAATAGCTTAATCCTTATCTTTAATAGTTGTAGCTAGGTAATTAATATATATTCCAAAATATTAAAGATCTCTCAAATCAATTGCTCAGCTCCCATTAGTTATTCCAACACTTTCTCATGTTGGGAAATGTTCATCCTTCTACTCCTTGCTCCTACTAATACTTGTACATCCATCATGATAGTAACATCAGGGACAAATGTATCAAGAGCAATTAGAGCTTCACCAATGTTGTTTGCCATCACCCCTACTTCTATCTCATAATTCTTATGTAGCATAACTTGGACTATAACTTCTTCACCTTCTTCCAACATTACAAAGAAGGTTATTGCATTTCCAAAAATTTTTGGAAATGCTTGCCTTGAAATGAACACAATAACTTCTCTGGCACTAAGAGTGGAGTAGATAGGCACATGATACCTTTGTAATGAATCAATGGTATCATTTCACTATCCAACCAGCTGATAGTCCTTCTGACCTGATTTAAATGGTCATGGATGAATGGTAGATTGAAGATTTTCCATCACCTACAAGGGATTGTTGTTGTTATAATTGTTGCTCTCTATGTTTCCTTAGTCATTCTGTTATTACCAACATTGTAGGTATTATCTATGGTGCTACAAGTGGTGATGGTGGTGGTGGTGGCTCCTCTTCTTAAAGCCTGGCTAGTGCTTTGTCTTTCATCATCTTCTATCATGATGCAACAGTAGCTCTGTGGACCATATCATATGATTAATTGGCTATACCTCTCCTCTTTTAGATTTTTATAATGAGGCATGGAAATGGAAGTGTCATCCTACCCTTCTCATTCTTCTTGAAATGATTTTAGATTTTAAGGTAGATGAGTTGTAGCAATTTGACTAGGAATTTCTTCCTTAGATCCATACAAGCCTTAGTGAAGAAGGGTATAACCTTACTTGGCCTCACTAATGGATTGACATGATAGGTCATAATTTTAAAATATGCTCACTCTACCTTACTAAGGGTACTGTACTCATTACAGTCCACTCCATAGCACCATTGTATCCATTTCTTCTTGCCTTTAGATCCACTTGAGTAAATATCTCTACCATCTTTGTCCCAGTGTTGGACAATACAAGAACTTCTATAATAACTTCAAACAAGTAGAAGATGGTGATGTCTTTTATTTTTACAATGGCATCTCCTTGTTAGTTTCTCTAGAAGAGGTAGGTTTTCCCCATGTACCATTCCCCACTATTATAGAGAATGGGCCATAATTAAGACCCTTGAAGTTAGGGTCAAACCTCTTCTAGTGTAAGCTCTAGGAATAATTTGAGATTTCGCTCTTGTATGATGAAGTTTTGAATCTTCTTAGGCTGGACCTTCTTCAGGAAGGCTTCTGTAAGTACAACCTATAGATTAGGTCTTAGCCTTAAAACTTCATTCTACCAGGATTATCCTAGTTCTACTATATGAATCTATCAGACAAATTCCAACTTGGGATCCTCTTGTATGGGTCTAGTAGCATGGGTAACCTCAGTTTCTTGCTTCTGAAATTATTACTATTATTATTATTATTAATCCCTTCCTTCTCATAATTACTTTTCCCTAGGATGTGATGTCCCTCCTACCTATAGTCCTCTCTTGGGTATCATCTACAATCATAAATGTGACCTAAGATTAGTTTTGTAAGCATATCCTAAGTTTCCTTTGGATACGTTTCTTTTGTTTCATCAGGTTATGTTTATTGGCCAAATGTTATGATTTTAACATTAACTCATTATTAGATATCATAGGCTTAAGATATTATTTTATTATTTTAAAAAATTTTGGTGTTGAAAAAAAAGCCAAATAGAAGCTAAAAATCTAGAAAATCATAACAACAACATAATGAGGGTTGTGGTTTAAGAAATAGAAGTGATTTGAGTGTGTGGGATTAGTTATTGAAGAAATTTTCCAATACCAAAATGGAGAAAAAAACTAGATGTTTTAGGCTATTGAGATGATTTAGTTTGCAATCAACATATGGTTAGGGAATGGAACTTAACATAAACCAAAAGAGATGCAAGTGAGTCCTCCCCAAAGAAAACTTATTCCTAATGTACCCTTATCTATCCTTATTATAATGATTTCATAGGAATCCAAGATGATGGATGGTTATTTTAAGTTAAATTCCATACCCATGTAGGAAATTATCTTAGGATTATACAAAAAAGAAAACAAAACTATTATTTCACCATGTTATGAGATAGTAGTGTTAGAGAAAGTGGAACATGTGAATGATAGATAGAGAGTGATAGATGGATAATCTGCATCTTGGTCACACAAGATCCTTAGTGAAATTTGTGATTAAGATGATCTAATACTAGTCTTGTCTAGGTCTAGAACACGTTTGTTGCAATTATAATGATCTTGCATTAACATGTTCACCCTTTTCTACAGTAAAGAACCTATGAAAAATACAAAGGATAACAATAAATCCAGAAAAAGAAGAAAAGAGAATAAGGATGTAGGTCAGGCCTTAGTTAGTGGGGTGTCTTTAGGCATGGGTAAAATATCTTTCTAGCCTTATAACCAATGTTTGTATAATTGAATTCTCATTATGTTTATTTTTTTTATGAGAGTCACATCATGAAAAGTCATGCTTTCTTTTATGGTTGACAGTAAAAGAAATGATATATATTAATGAGGAATCATAGAACTTAAGAAGGAAGTTGAGAAAAGAACATAAAAAATCCCCTTGAGCTCACACACTTTTCCATTTTTACTTAGTCCTCTCCTAGTTCATTGGATAATAGGATTACATGTTACTTTTAATTTTAATATGAAATAATCTTCATGGTCTCGTGATGAAAACTCCACATGGAATAGATGAAATGGATTGATGTCATGAACTTACTACTTGGTACCACTAGAAAATTGGTAGATTGTTAGTAGAGAACATAATCCAAGGACAAAGTTAACCTTTTATAATCAATTAGAGCTTAGATATCTATGTTCAATAATTTCCAAAGTTCAAAATAGCAATGGAACAAAAGTTTTGATTTCAAATAAGACTAAGCAAAAATAACAAGAAAATAGTAAGAAAATAACAAAGAACAAAGAAAATAAAAATATATAAAAGAATAAATTAAATATTAATAAAATTGAAAACATATAAATAATATTACAAAATAAAAATAAGAAAAATAATTTATCCTTCTCAAAATTTTATAGTAGATGGATATATCCCCTAAGACTATGTTGTAAGGAGAAGATTTGGAAAATAGAGTGTGCATGTTCTTGATCAAAGATATTAGTGTTGTTGTTATTTACTTGGAACTCCATGAATAGTTAAGTTTCTCAATGTTGACTAGCATATGCTTTTAAAGGCTTGTTGTGTGGTAAATTTTCATAGTTTCATAAGGAAAAGTTAAGAAGATAATGTAAGGTCCTTTCCATAATTTATATTACTTAGTTTTTTGTAACATATGCATTCGATTCCAATAGAGAGGCTTTTCTCCTAGTTTGAATGTAACTTTTTTAATCTATGCATTATGACATTACTTATTATGTTCCTTATGCAATTCATTCATCATTAGTACTACTCTTCAATTGCATCTAGCACGTTAAGTGTCATGAGTCATTCTTTTTTATCCTAGGTTAATGTCGATGTCAAGTTCACAAGTAGTTATAAGTGTATAGAGTTTAGTTTGAATTAGGAGTTTCAATAACTTTTCATGCACTAACAAATAAGGAGAGCAGCCTATAGGAAATTTTCATGTTGAGTGACATACCCAAAGGGAATTGTTAAGTTGGGTTCTCTAATATTTCCTATCTCTACTAATGATTCACATTAGAATTTTTGTGAATCTCCTATTGGTGATCTCTTCTTGACCATTGACTTGGGGGTAATAAGGTGTTGTGAGATTATGTTGTACACCCAAGTGTTGCATTAACTTGAAAAAAGTAGAACCAATGAAATATGTTCCATTATCCAAAATTAATGTTGTAGACACACCAAACCTATTTATCACTTGTTGAAAGACTCTTCTACAATGGTAGATGAAAAATCATATACAAAATTATCTACAACCCACTTGGTATAGAAGTCAATGGAAACTATAATGTAGGATATTTTATTAGACATTTGATGAGCGGTGAGGTACCCCTACATAGAACCATATGAATCATAAGCATTCTTGCACAATCTNTAAGTATAAGTACTTGGTAATCCAACAGTGTATCATTTGACATACCCAATGACATATGCTTGGTAATCCTAGTGGTAGTTATATGAAGTCCAAGGAATGTACAGATGATTGGGGATGGATACTCATCACACATAGGATATTTTAAATCTTATTTTCCATTGTTTATTAGCTTAGTTAANAGGCATATGATGTTGTCTAATTCTATGCTACTCCTAATGATGATAAAGTGATAAATTAACTAAGCTAATAAACAATGGAAAATAAAATTTAAACTAGCCTATGTGTGATGGGTATCCATCCCCAATCATTTGTACATTCCTTGGAGTTCATATAACTACCACTAGGATTACCAAGCATATGTCATTGGGTATGTCAAATGATACACTGTTGGATTACCAAGTACCCAAGTACTTATACTTAAGCACTCATGTTTAATTTGTGCTCATTTTGCCTAATGATAGGAATAGTAGATAGTAATAAATGAAAACATTAACTAAAAGAAATAGTAAATAATTAAACAATTAAATAATTAAATTAATAATAAATCTAAGTAAATGCTACAATGATGGAAGTAATCTTGATCTTTATTTCCAGTCATGTAACGTGTCCAGGTACATCACACTCGAATAAGGGTGCTATATAATTACAAACATCACACTATGGGAATGCATTGGGAGTAATATAACTTCAATTCATAAATCTAAGAAATACTATTAAATGCTAAGAATATGTCTCAACCATGCATCCAAGTGTTGGATTTATAGGCTAGTACAAAAGAGATAATATTAGATATTCAACGTCATTTCTTGGGACCTGATATTGTGTATCCAATATTCGAGCCTCTATATTGTGTATCCAATATCAAAGTTGAGATAATGATGACTCAGCATACCCTCACAACTAAATGAAAACTTGTCCTCAAGTTAAAAAAAATGAGGAACAAGTTCTTTACAAAATATTGAGAAGGTATGGAATTATTAACTAACTCACACAAAAAAAATGGAATTATACATGCCATAGTGGTGTTTTTACAAAATTAGGACACAAAATTACATGACACAAAACTAGGGAATCTCATGTAGTTCCTGGAGGTGGTGTCTCCTCCATTGATTGCTTCCCAATTGTTAGGATTTTGGAATTTGTAATGGTTGAGAAGTGCCTACAAATTTTCTTCCTCCATTCATGGATCCTATATTGTCCAAGCTATTAAATTGATATGTACAAATGTCAATACATTCCAAGGACATGGCATCTGCATAAAAATGTTTTTGACCTTCATGTACTAGGCTGTAAACTATCATCACTCTTCTTCAAATGCCCTAGCCTTTTCTCTGAATTCATGATAATCTATGAGTCTCTTAGCCAAGTCTGAAATTACATCCTTTTTTCCATGTTAGTGATCTTAAAAACCTCAAGTTCTAAGTTTTCCATGTGTAGTTTCTACAAAGCAACTTTTCTATCTACAAACTCTTTCTCATATAGGACATAGGCAGTTGCTACCTATTTTTCCAAGTCACTTCTTGGCCAACCTATTGTTAACATGACAAGGTTGGAATATCTAAGACTAGCCAATGCCATGTATTCTTTCAAGTCTTCAATTTATAGATCCTTATTTTTTACCTCCGCATGATGAATCAATGCATAGGTATCTAGAATTGGCTACCACTCAAGATTTTATGCTATGATGGAGCTAATGTGGGCTTTGGCCATCTAGATTTTCATTTCAATTATTTGCTTGTACATGCCTACCTAGTTGTGGAAGTATTCTTTCATCTTTTCATGCTTCTTGGCCTCATTCTACCATGCACTTATTTCAATTTTTGACTTTTTATGAATGGCATGGATCTCTTCCATTCAAAGGGTTCTATTTTCCTTGGCTAATTTGTTGATATCATAGTTGATCCTCATCAATTGTTCCCTTAACTAATGGATACATTATCCAAAAAATTATTTTTTTTAATGGTGGTCAACCTAGGCTTTTCTACTATGACCTATTTATTTTCCTGGGTAGTAGTCAATGCCTTTTTATGAGCATAAGACTATGTATTAACAATAGAGGCATTCCAAACCACCTTCTCCTTTTCTTGTCCTGCAACATTATACCCCTTGCTTAGCTTGGTCAAATACTTCATTCTAAACTATTCCACCTAGTCAAGCATGATAAATTGAATAGGATCCCATATTTTAGCTCTTAGGGTGGCCACCTCTTATTCCAAACATTGCATCTTGACTTATATGTGTTCTACCCTAACTCCAACCATGACTAGCTTTCCTTTGGTGGCTATGAGATCTAACTATGTTATAGTGACATCATTGGGGATGTCAAATAAGGTGGTCATCATTTGTCCTATATATAGTAATTGGTCTAATACATCATCATGTGATGCAAGAGTCATCGAAGTCCCAACAAGCATTTGTACATCTTTGGTCCTTGTTAGATCTACTAGGGGCACAACAGGATCATTGAATGATTTTTTTGATGTAATCTGTAATCACTCCTACTATGCCTATCACATCCTAATCCTGAATTACCAGTACTATGGAACCTTCTTCCATTTCAAGCATCACTTGGAAGGATGTGGCATTACTAGAGATTTGTCTAGACCACTGTGATTCTCCTCGTGATTATAGTAAGATCTATCCCCTTATTAGATCTATCAAGAAAGTGGACTACATAACATTGTTGATGACTCTAAAGAGGTTAGATTCCTCTCTACTTCCACAACTTATTGTTTTGGCAATTTTCTATAATTGGCTTATTACTAGCCTATAATCTTGTGGTGGCAATGGTAGAGCTTGTGTTTCATGGCACTATTTAGGCTTTTGTTCTACTTCCTTTTTCACTTCTACTTCTTTTTCAACTTCTTCTTCCTTTACCGCTTCTTGCTCTTCACCAAGGTCTTTCCTTGGTGTTGCAAGTTTAAGTAGTTCAACAAAGGAAACATTCTAAGCTTTTCTAGGAACATCATTTATGTACCCTAGGATTACAATGCATTTACATAGGTTTTTGATTAGGCAATGGAATGGAAGTGTTGGCTTTGCTACCTTTTTTTCTTGAAAAGCCTTTGAATCTCCATGCAGTATACTTAGGGAAGGTTAACTATGTATTTTCCCATTAATATGGTGCTTCCCCTAACTAAATAAGTTAAATTATATTAATTCCTTTGGTTGGGAAAAGATGATATTTTCCTATCTTAAAGTATGTCCTTTCCTCCAGAGTCAATTCATTGTATGTTTTATCCTCCTTGCTATATGCTCATCTCAGCACAACTTTCTCATGTTAGGGTCGGATCTTATAGACAGATGGAATAACTTTGCCCCTTCATTTGGTAGATTGAGAGCTACTATGATTTATTTAACAAAAAATGAGACATTGACTCAACCAATGTTGATGGTGGTGCCTTAATCTTTGTTGTGCCAAAATTGGTATGTTTCACCAAGGTACCATTCGCCACTGTCTAAAAGAATAGGCCACAAAGGTGATGACTTAATTTGCATCCAAACTACTTCTAGAGAAAACTCCATATATGAATCAAAGTTCATCGCCATGATGACCATGATCAACATAAATTTTTATTGAATTACTTCAAGGCATTTTGTGAACAACATGAGATGTTGTCCCTACATGAGAGCTTAGGGTTCTGCAACCTCTCCTTGGACTAAGTACTTAGTAATAGGATCCTCTTGATGAATGTTAAAATATTTTCCTCGTATGCCTTGTGCTCTAGTTTCTTTCCTTGCTAGACTCAACTATCTCTTGGATGATTGGCTACATACTATGAAGGTTCTCCTTGTGCTCCTTGTTTTGGGGCCATCTATAATCAATCAAATATTAGATGTTACTAAAGTGTTGTTATTTAGAATTCAAAGGTTTATACCTTACCCATGCCTTAGCCTCTTTAAGTTCATATGATTGAAAAGTTAGAAAATTTTTAGAAAATTTCCAAAAAAGTGGTAATCTCCTCATATGAACTTGCACAATTGGTTCCTTTTTTCTTATATGTGGCTTATAATGATGGTTATGGTCCCTTGGATGGAGAAATTAAGGTTTCTAGAATTAATGTGATTGATTTTTCATTATAACACTTAGGATTTTTAACATTGTTACCCTTATAATATCCTTCAATTAATAGAAAATTTTAGAAAATTCGCACAAGTTTCCTATGAAAGTAAACACNCCCCCCCCCCCCCCCTCCCCCATAATTACTAACTTGAACACTCCATGGTCAAATAGGTGTAAACAGTACAAGAATAGGAGCGATAGAGAGCGAAATATTGCAAGATATAGTTGGTTGCGCAAAGCTCTAAGTCATAAGAGAAAATTTAAAAAACTCCCCTAACTACAAATGATTAGAATGAAGTTCGGACATCACAAGGGTCATATATATAACATTTTTGTGACCCAATATCAAGTATCCAACATTGCATCCCACCTAATATTGGGTACTCGATATTAAGGTCCATGGTTATGCATCTAATGAGGGTACTAAAGCATGAGAAATGAAGCTTTGTGATTGGTACCATAGGTCTAAGATAAGTGGAAAATAAATTTTAGGCACCAAAAATATTAGGTGGAGTTGATGATGTGAAAAGCTTTGGAAGATGCAAGAAAGAGGATGTGAAATTGAGGTTATGGGATGGATCAATTACACAAGAAGGAAAACTATGAAATTTAACAATTATGTGCTTGGAAGATTAAGAATGATGTGGTTGTATCAAACAAGTATAAGGTACAAAATTTACACAAGTGGGTCTTCCCCAAAGCAAGCTCCATCCTATGATGCCCTTGTGTAACCACACCTAAAAATGTCCATAGGCACTAAAGGGGTTGAATGCAATACATACCTATGCAAAAAAACACACATGTTAAAACCACCAATTTGAGATGATAACTCTATGTGACACAAAACCACAAGTTAGGATTAGAAAAATGGTTAGATAATATGGACTACACAAAGGATTGCAGAAATTGGGACATGAGGTATCCTACTAGAGGCACAATGAAAATTTGTGTGGTATTAATAATTAAATAATCATGAACCCTTATTTCCAAGATTTATACCAAGTCCAAACAACATTTCAATGACATCACATCATTTCATCATTTCAACTAACAACTATAAGACTATCATAATTACGAGTAACATCACATGGCATTTTTTCTAAGGGAGGAGCTTATTCATGGCACACGCTTTTTTCTTATGGAAGTGCTATGAAGCCACCAACCTTCAAGCATGGGTACATGTCTTTCTAGTGGGATCCTTGCATTTTTATGATATTCTTGCTTCCATTTTTCATTAGATATACAAGGATATAATTAAAATTGAAGCAACATGATAGAACATATAGAAGTGGCCAAAGAGAATTCACAAATCCTCTTGATGTCACACCCTTTACATTCCACCTTGGTTCTACACTTTTCTACCTAGACATAATTATTCTAAATTTATTTTTAGGTTCTATGATTAATAGAATATCATCATGATTAGGGTAAGAACCTCTTATTAATGGAATGGATGGATGGATGACATGGTCTCATTGTCTAAATAATGAGTTCCTTATGACTCGACAACATAGAGAAAACCTCATCTCAATGGGCTACATAATCATTTTGTTTACAAGTGAGATTACATACCAAAGAAGATGAAAATAATAAATAGAAAAATTGTAATCAATAAAAAAAAATTATCAAGAAATAAGAAAATGACAAAAAATTGTAAAACAAAAAGATGGAAAACACTTATGAATCTTGAAGATTAGAATGGAGGATGTCCCCCATGACTAAACATTTGGCCATGACAAAGATTAATATGTAGATAGATAGGATTCATGCATGTATAAAAAATTGGTAACCTTTCATTCCCTAGCCACTAGGTATCTTTTGATGATGTGATGGATAAGTAGACAAACTGTTAGTCACACACTTGATTGTTAAATAGATGGTTAAATAGATGATGGGTCAAGGTATGAGGTGTGTTAACGTTGAGGATGTCTGGCCCACAATTGCATCCTTGATCATGATTTGGTATGCATGGATTTATTGGTCTCCCCACACTATTAGATTCATTGCATGGGTTGGGATAGAAGTAACAATGGATGGTGGCCCTTGTGTAGGATCAAAAGATGATTGTGGTGAAAATGGAGGCATTGAACTTGCTTGGAATTGTGCTTGTTCAAATGATGTGGTAGACCCATGAGTATTTTTCTTTGGATTACTACCTTTCCTAAAGAAGGGATGTTTTTAACATGGCAATTGAGATATACCAATCTCAGCATGTTTATGCACAATTGCAACACAAGTGCCATTTTTTTGTTGATATTATGGTGCTAAACCTTCTTGTGTCACTAGCGATGGTATGTAATGAGGTGGAATATGAAAATATCGAGGGTAAGATGGCTAGTAAGAGCATAGGTTGGTGATCCCTTTGGGGATGTCATGGGTTGATAGTACTCAGGAGAGTGATAGTGGTAATTTGAAGTAGAGGATGTAGAAATAGTTGGAGAGACATGGTCTTGAACATAATATCCATGTGGTTTTAGCATATAGGAAAGATAGGATTGATTTGGTGGTGGCTTCCCCCATGACTATGGTTGCTACCGCTATGGTTGATACTAGTGTTAAGGTTAGTAATAAGTCCTCCTAGGATAGTTTGGTTGGTTGTGGGGCTATATATGATTACTATGTGGGAAGGAAAATCTCTCGAGTATGTGCTTCTATACAAACTTCAAATTAAAGGAACCTCCTTAATACATATGTAGATGAAACAAGACTAGGAAATGGTCCTTCAAACGGTCATATATGCAAATGTCACATACATTATCCTTGTCTATGGTTAAGTCTATAGCCTTACTTCCTTCAACTATTTTTCCTATTTATCAAAAAATGTTCCAAGCTATTTCTTGGTTTTGTATCATTTTTTATTGTGATTGCCTCACTTGTTCTGCATGATCCTATTCTTGACCATCTTAATGAGAGTTGTAACATTTTCATATATCCATTTTGAAATCCTATTAAAATTTTCTTCAAGTTCATCAATAGACTTTTGTATTAGCAAGGTTTGTTGTGGAACCACCTTATCAAGAGTGATCTCTTCCTTCTTACTATAGATATGGACCTACTTCTATTGAGAGATGGGTCCTAGTCATATTTCTTGATAGTCTCCCATTAACATATCTCTCCTTCTTATTTTACCACACACTCGATTAACTCTATGATTTGATGGATTCATAGCTCATATAATTGGCCTAGGACATACATCCCAAGGATCTCAATTTTTTCATTATGAAGCCCATCTATGATGTGGAAAAGTTGCCATTCCTTCAAGAAACCATGTCCTAGGCATGAATTCAATAGAGAATAATATCTATCTAAGGCCATGTCCAAGGGTTCATGTTGTTCTTGCTTCCATCCTTAGATCTATCTCCTCAAGTTGGACACCCTCACATAGGTTTGATATTTTTTGTTGAAGAGTTCCAGCATTGTGAACCATCTTCAAATGGAATTTGGTTTTAATGATCTATACTAAACTTTGACTCTATTAATTAGTGTCCTATAAAATAGCTTAAGCTTTTGGCACACACTTTCAATTTGTAACAAACACAAGTGATGAGCGATGAGGTACCCCTACACTCAACCATATGGATATGAGCATTTCACACACAATCCAGTCAAATTCCAAGGACTAAGTGCTTATGTGCCCTTGTGAAACAAGTATGGGTTGGTTGATCATTATCTTCCCAAGCTTACCTATATGTCACAATTTTATGGTTAAGTAAGCTTGAGGCATATGATTTTTTATAGCTTTTATATTTTATGTCCTGCACTAGTAGGAAAGGAGAGAGTAACTAAGTGACTAATTTAACTTAAATACTCATTTACTAAGTTCTAACTAATCCTAACACCAACATCCATTCCCACTTATCATACATATCTTGGACTAATGCAACACTACTAGGATTATGAAACAGTAATCGTTACTAGGTTACTAAGCATTACACACATGCTCGAAGTGGTTGTGCTTGTGTAATCTACCGATTTGCATAATTGATCAAAATAGATTATTGTGTTAATAACATAAATGTAAAGTGCATAAAATAAAATAAATGCATAAGAAAATAAAATAAAGGAAATGTGTAAAAAAAACAAATCTCAAGTGCTGCAAGGATGAATCAAAGAGCTCGTCTTTATTTCCAACACAATGGTGTGCTTAGGTACATCAATGCTTGAATAAAGATCCATCCACACTTAGCCCTCCTACTACAAGAACTTGGAAAATACTCTAACTTTCAAATAGACTACAAGAGTTTCGCTACTTGATTTCTAAAAGACTTCTTCCCAATTGTGCACCTAGGCACTGTGTTTATAGACTTGGGAGCAAGTACTCTAATAATTAGAGTAACCGCTCTAATAATTAGAATAACTACTAAAGTAACCATTAAAGTAACCACTCTAATAATTAGAATAATTCCTAGAGTAACCACCAAAGTAACCACTCTAGCAATTAGAATAACTGCTAAAGTAACCGCTAGAGTAACCACTCTAATAATTAGAGTAACTACTAGATTAACTGCGCTCATCATACCCCCACAACTGAATGAAAACTCATCCTCAATTTCCTTATCAAATATTCAAAAGGTATGGGATTATTGAATAATTGATAACTAATAGTGGAATGGGAAGATAGAATCAATGTTCCTAGTGAACAAACCAATAAGCATATTAAAACATTAGTGTTCATGACCATTGTGGTGAACACTTGTACATAAATTACATACAAGCATTTATTTAGAAACTTGAAGAGAAAAAGAGAAAGAAGATGGAGCGTGTTGCCACCAATGCCAAGATTGTGCCTTCTATTGTTTATCCATAGCCATGCCATCAAGCTTGCTCCTTTCATAAATGCTCTAGTTCTAGTCCATCTTGAGTGCTTCATCCAAGCCTAGTCCATTGTTTGTATCATCATAATCTACACACACAACACATTCACCAATGAGCAAGGATAGATAATCTGCAATGCAGGTGACACCTTGCCTCGATACGAAGAACATTGGTTGAGTTGTGTTAATGGTAAAACTAGTTTGGAGATTTATCACTAGTAACTACCCAAGCTACAGGGGTTAAGAAATTAGTAAAATGAAAAAAATTAAAAAATTTGTGCCTGGGCCCTGATGACTAAGAGTGAACTTCCAATAGCTATAAGATGGAAAAATATGAAGAACAAGAAAGATGAAAAATATCAATGGCAATGCCAATAAAATGGATGTCATGGATGGGGATGAAATAAGAAATGATTTATTGCAAGAAATGTTTAAGGAAACTAAGTGAATAATTGCACCAAATAGAAATGCTAGTGGGTCCTCCCCAAAGTAGGCTCATGCCCTTTATTCCTTCACAAACTCACAAACTAAAGAGCTTGTTGGCTCTAGGAATGTCATTTGGAAGCAAGAGTTAAAAACTTATCCACAAGAATTCACCAAAGAAAAATAATGCATCAGCCCAAAATGGACTAATGATAATACTAGCAATGAGGTCGAAAATGGGAAGAAAGATGGAGAGAAGAGAATGGAATGGAATCCCAAGAACCAGGTTGTGTAAAGCTCCTTGTGTATTTCATGGTTAAGATAACTGAGTAGAACTCATACAAAATCCAAACTCAAACCAACCACATTCAGTGACCTCACATCAATACACTTGGCCAATCCATCCTCTTGAGGTAACAAGAATGCTTCCACAAAGAGTGACCATCATCCCAAGGAGAGTGATATGGAGAAGCAGGAACCGAGAAAGGGCCTTAGTTAGAGGGAACCTTCAAGCATGGGTAACATGTCTTTCTAGTGCCATAACCAGTGCTTATAGCCCATATTGCTTTATTATGTCTAAGTGATGTACTTTAAATTCACACATTTTTCTCTTTTCTCTCTCTCTTTTCTTATTTATGTTTATGTATGACAACCACACCATGCAAAGACTTATTTTTATTCACTCATCTCCTTGATAGTTGAACAATTTCAGAATGGTAGAAAACCAAAGAAAAAGCATCAAAGCACCCAAGAGAATGACCAACACCATTGCATAAAATCCCCTTGAAGTCACACCCTTTTCATCCTTTGAGTCTTTCCTTGGTTTGAAAAATACCCAACCACCAATTCATTAACAAGTTTACTTACAAAAAGGGGACTATACAATTCCAAGCCAAAGGAGACCATAGAGTTGTATGGATGAGTGGGCAGTGTGGACTCATTACCTATTTTACCAAAAGAACCATACCTTAATATTAGCATCATAATTCAAAGGTAAATACCAAATATTAGCAATCAATATGATATAATTCAATCCACCATCATGAGAACTTATTAGATAATGAATAAAAGTAAATCAAGCAAATAAAGAAATAGTGTAAAAAAAATAAGAAAAGTTGAAAGAATGTGTAAAACAAAAATTTAAAAAGAACTAAGGGCCTAGAATGGTTAGCATATGTGGCCATCTACCCCATGACTAAGTTGGATGGAGGAGATTCAAAATAATGAGTAGGGTTGTCCATCAAGAGAAGTAGCATGTATACTAGTTGTCCTAAGCTCATGGGAAGGTTTGGTTTAGTGCATGTTGACAAAAATTTTCTTATCATGGCTCTTAGGTTTGTATATTCTCATGGCCCCTGATGGAAAAGTTGCATAAAGTGTTTGAAATTTAGTACGTTGTGGCACATGTGTGGGATTCTAGTAGAGAATCTTATCTCCTAGATAATATTTAACTTTCCTAATTCTTAGGTCATGACATTATTTATTAAAGGCCTTGTGCAATTAATTAGATGATAGGGAAGCTAATCAGTTTTCATCTAGCAAGTTAAGGATTACTAACCATTCTTTATGTGCTAGATCAAGGTCGAGGTTGAGGTCACATGCCATGGATAGTGTACAGAGCTCAGTTTGAATGGGAAGCATTAGTAATTTACTGTACACTAACTCATAGGGAGAGTAGCTTGTAGAGAGTTTCCATGTGGAGTGGTATCCCTAAAGGGCATCATTCAATATAGTCTCACCTAAACTCGCTAATGGTTCTTTTCAATATCTTTGTAATCTTCCTATTGGTGACTTCTACTTGACTGTTCACTTGGGGGTGGTATGGTGTAGTTAATTTATGCTCAACCCCTAAGCATTGCATTAATTTCTAAAAATTTGCACTTGTGAAGTGTGTACCATTGTCTGAAATAAGTGCACATAGCATACCAAACTTGTTTATGATTTATTGTCAAACAAATCGTGTAGATGTAGATGATGTACAATCTTTAGTAGCAGTGGACACATTTTGGAGAACTCACAATTGATCTATATCAAGAACACACAAGTAAACCAAGCCATCGAGACACACTTTGTAAATTTGGCCATTGATCTCCATAAAGTACTTGGATCAGTGAAGAAATTATTGTTTCTTCTTAAGGTTTAACTCTCGTTGTATTTTTTGGGTGAAGAGATAGGTAAGAATGCTACCATACTAGTTTGTCTTCATAGTGATTGATTACTCACTACACTGCCAAAGCGGAATTCATCAAGGAAATAATCAAAAATTCGATACTCATCCTCTTTGTTATCCCATAGCAATTGAGATACATGATTAGCAACTATGTTCTCGGTGCCTTTGCAATTGATCATCATTAAATTCAACTCTTGTAAGATTACAAGACATTGTATGATACAAGGGCTTACCATTAGCTTATTCATGAGGAACCAAATTGCACTATGATCTATATGTATGATGAGATGGGATATCACATGGGTTGTAATATCATGTACGCGATATTATGGTGGTCGTGATATCGCATCCCTCGCGATATCGCTGTGCATCATCATATCTATAAATAAGAGGTGGCTCTCCCTTGTTTCCTCATCCTAGTCTAGACAGTAGGGAAACTCTAGTAGATTGATCACTCCAGAGATAGAATATTATCCATGTGCCCATAGTAGGAGTCCTAAAGTGAACGGATCTTTATTCAAGTAAACATTGTACCTGAACATAGGTTTATGTATGGAAATAAAGATGAGCTTCTTGGATAAACCTTGCAATGCATGAAATAGGGTTTTATTATTATTATTTATTATCTGTTATTTATTACTTTTTATTTACTATTTTCCTTCTCAACCCTTCTCTCCTAGTTAAGTGTCTTAGTATGACCACTTCGAGCACGTGTGTTACGCTTGGTGATTCTAGCAACGATTAGCATTTGGTAGCTATAGTTGTATCAGTTCAGGGTGTGTATGGTAAGTGGGAACGGATGCTAATGCTAGGTAATTTAGACTTAGTTCATTAGTGAGAGTTAGTAATTAGTTTCTCAACCCTTCACCTTGTTAGCATAGGACACAAAAACATAAAAATCTATAAAAATCATATACCTCGGACTTACTTAACCATACACCATGACAACTACAAGTAATTTTTGGAAGACAATGAATGATTAACCCTAAGTGTTCCAAGAGGCATGCAGGCACTTAGTCTACATATTTTGACTGGATCACATGTGCTACACTCATATTTGTATGGTTGAGTATAGGGGTATCTCACCACACATCATTGGAACCATTACCAAGGACTAAGTGTTTGTGTTCTGAATAGAACATAGGATATCACTCACATCATTAGGAACCTAAACAATCCTTCAGATTAATTAAGAAAAAAGTATATAATGGTAATTAGCACATTGATAAGCATGTCTTCTTCTAACAAAAGCAACTCACTGCCTAGGGATAATACATGAAACAGTCAAAAGTCAAAAACACATAACCAAAATCTGCCAAGTCCTAAACAATACTAGATAGTCTATACTCATCCCAATGAGTATATTCCAAAATTTTCCTTTATCCTCCATCAAGATGAACAACTATGCAAGAGATATTTGCAAGGTAACATCATGTTACCTCTAGATTGATCAGTCCCTAACATGCTCCTCCGTGCTTTGGCATAGATTGGCATGACGGATTTATACGCTGAATACGTTGTAGAATACTTTGACATGAGGGTGTTGGCACATTTGGCCATTCCATGGAATATTAAGATTAATTCTAAACATTATTGTAAGAGTGGGAGAATGTAAATTGTTATTTTATACTATTGGTATGGGATCTACGGGAGACCATAATATTATTGGTGGAAATAATGCATATATGAAAGATAGTAAATAGAAGATTGCAAGAGATAATGTGCCAATGGTGAATCAATTTAAAATAAAGGAATTCTTCATTGTTAGAAATACGTTCAAGAATTGATCATTTGGATATTGGTAAAGAATAAGAGAAGAGAACTGGAATTGAAAATTCAAAAATTAAAATCAATAGATTATATGAATAACAAAATGGGGAAATTATCAATGGATGTTTGCAAAATGATAGAGAAGATAATGGAGGAACAAGAAGAAGAAGAAGAATAGTAAAAAAAAAAATTCCTACACTATAGTAGTCAAATTTCTATGCAGTTTCCTCTCTCAACTACATTCATAGGCCCCACTCTTTCTCCCCACATTCTTTCCACAAGTCTCGCATTTCTTCGCTACTTCTTCTTTGATGAGTGCACTTCTCTCCTCGGTTATTTAACATAGAAAGCCCCTGTCATTTCTCATTCTTTTCCTCCTCCTACTCAAGCTCTACAATAAGAGGAAATTCTTGTTAAGTTGTGGAGGATTTTTGGAGGGTCTGAGCCAACCATGGAGTTCAAGGATTATTTGCCTCTGATGGTAGAGAAATTAGGGGTTGGCGAGTTCATGGTGGAGATGTACAAGGGCTTCAAGATTTTGGTGGAGCCTGTGATAGGACTAACATGAATGATAACATTGGAGAGCCTGCGTAGAAATACTGCAATTCTAGTTCTATATTTGCTCTCCAACACCGATCTATAGGCCATGCTCAGGGAGGGCAATTTTGATGGTGACGGTGCTCTGTCACAGCGCGAGTTCTACATCATGATGATTTGGCTCAACCCCACTTTCATGGATGTTGCTGATGAATGGTTTCAATGGGCACTCACTCAGGAGCAGTAGCTCGGTAGTGAGCAATCCCAAAAGATGAAGAAAGTGCCTCATAGTCAGAGACCCAACCAATCCTAGAATCAGGCATTTTCAGCTCTAAAAATTTGGAACTTGGCTTCTTGTATAACATTCTGGGAACATCTAAACTGATCATGGATTTCTAGCAGAAGTGATTGATGATTTTGTAATGTGATTTCTAAAAACTATGTTGACACATTCATGGAGGAAAAAAATGTAGGAAGCCCTCACCAAATTTTGGGCAAGAAAAAAAATTCTAGGAAACTGAAACCCTATGTTCAAGACTGTGTGTTCAGCACATCATTTTTAAGATCCTTCTCCTCTGCTCTTTAGCAACTGAACACCACATGACAATAATGTCGAATGCAGTGGTAGAGCGTTCTCCTGTGGTGGCAGTTGGTAACGATTTTAGCAAGGCAGGATAATTTGGAATTATTTGCTAGTAGTTCCAGGCCTGACGCCTTCACATTTGGTAAAAAATTTTACATGGGTGCAAGTGCAGATAAATTATTTATATAAATTTATACAGATTAGCTACTACTACCACCAATGTCTACATCAAGGTGGATATTATATTATCTTTTTACCATTACCTTGTTCGTAAAATTACTAGGGCTTTAATAGTATTCAAAACTTTAAATATTCTAAATAAATTAAAATGAAAATAACAATTATATGGAGCTATTGGAGTTATTTTTCACAAAGGCAATATTTGCAATATTTCTCCTAACTTCCTGACTTCCTAAGTTAATACTTCCTAACTTGTTGGCCAAGTTACTTAGGAGAGAAGTTAGGTAGGATATTTTTGAATGTGTAACTACCTTTGAACCTTATAAAAAGGCTTTAGGGGTCAGAAGAATAGAATGATCACACTTTTGGAGAAGACACTTGATACATCACACTTCAGGAAAGCTACTAGCTAGCACTTGGGCTCTCACTTGGGGACACACTTTAGCTCTTGGGAAGAGCATTTGTAAAAGACATTGTGAAAGATTGCTTATAATATGATTGACTAAAGAAAGGATTTCAGCCTCTTTGTCATATTCCTGTGAGTTATGTTTTATTTTTATTTTGTTTAAATTGTTTAGCTAGTGGTTTAGATAGTATCATCCTTGGCAAGTAATTTTGGGATTTTTAGATTGCTCTTATTGTTCTTGTTGCCCGATAGAAATTCCTATTAAAATTTTGCTATAGAAACACTTGTGTTTAAAAACCTTAAAAGCATTTTAGTAGTAAATTTTATTATTGTGCAACGTATAAGAACTTCTATTGAGATTGTTGTAAGAGGGCCTCTACTTGTAGTCATGTCGTTGAATGATTCAATAGTCAAGAGGGTTCAGAAAATATTTGGTATTTTGATAGGACTAGAATAGCTTTATTTTATCTTTAAAGTGAATCTCTATGGTATTTCAATCAGAAATTATCAAGTCTTTTGAAGGTTTTCTTGAATGCAATTGTTGATGTCCATTATCTAGCCAAAATGGAGTCTCATACGTGGTAGTTTACGCAACAATTTTTTGGTAGCATAGTAGGACTATCTTGAAGAAATTTCCTATTTAAGCCTTGGAAGTTTAAATAATTCATAGTTATTGAATTTGGGATAGCTTTATTGCAAAGTGTTTACTCATGTCATTTTACCTTGTTCAAATATTTGAGGTCTACACAAATCTGCTTTCTTTTCTGTCTATTTCCATCGAATCTTGCTCTATTTCTAGTTTTCTTGTGGAACTATCTCTTTCTCTGGGGAAAATTAGAAGTAAATTCGTAGATTTGTGCTCAAATTTTTTAACAAAATTTTATTTTTTCCAAGTAGGTATTATAAGGACCATGTAGACTAGGCAATTGAACAAAATAGGAACTCTCAACAACTCATAGTACTTGGCAAAGTTGGCTGAATCTCTTTAATATAAGTCATTCATAGTTTACAAACAACGCAATCATTTCATTTTTCACAATCGCACACTGCAACAACACACACGCATACTCACATTAACTACTGAGTCTATTTTGAGGTATCTAGGCCTTGATGTTGCTAGAGACTAGCAAGCATCTAAATCCTATTCGAGGACACTCGTTGGTGGTCGTGTCCTAAACGGTCACCAACAGTTCTTTTGGCACTAGAAAGAGGGCTGAAAATTTAGCCTCTAGGTTCATAAGCCTTATAATTTTAGTACATCAACAATTATTTGTTATTATAAAGGATTAAGAAATTAGATACTATTTTCAGTTCATGACCAAGAAGATTGATAGTTTGGAAAGTTTAAAAGCTTCAAAAGATATTCTAGATTCTAATATTGATTCTTCATCAAAAGAAGAATAAAAGAAAGATTTTGAATTGGGAACAAGTAGTGGAGTGAAAACTAGAAGATCAAGAAGATCACCCATTATATCTGGTTTATCAATTCATAAGAGAAGATCTAGAAATTTTAAGAGTTCAACTATCCAAAGAAATAGGATGGCAAATCCTTGGCAAAGAGTTACACCATTAGGATTTCAAAATTACAATGATATTCCTAAGGTAGTTTACAAATATTTTCCTAAGCCTTTCATTCCTGGAAAAGCTTATTTAGCTGAACAATATATTCACATGTTTGAGTTAGCTTTAGCTCATGCAAATATTCAACATCAAGATCAAGCTTGTAGGTTGTTTGTATCAAATCTAAAGGATATGGCTTAGATTTAGTATTCGAACTTACCAAGTAATAGTATTACAAGTTGGGATGACATGAAGAATCTTCTCTTAGCCTAGTTTGGTAATCAATTAGATCAACAACAACTATACTGTGGGCTGATACAAGCTAAGAAAGTAGTTAAAGGGTTAATTAGAGGTTTTAACATCAAGTTTCAATGAATTTGTGGAATCTTTCAAAGAAAATATAGACCATCAAAAGAAATTCTTAAAGAAACTTATCTTAAGGCTGTCAACCCCAAAATTTCAATTTGGTTAAGGAGAACTCAAAAATTAGCTACACTAAATGACTACTTCAATGAAGCTATACAGTTAGAAAAATAGTTGAATCCTCAAGGAAATATTGCAATTCAAAAAAGAGAAGAAAGATTTTTGATTCCTATGTATGATTTTGCTCAATTTAAAGCTTTACTAGGTCCATCTCATGTTAAGATAGAGCAAGAACATGAAAGAGTAGGATCTGAAAAAGGACAATTAATGAGAGATATGTCTAAAAAATAGTGAAGCTTGAAAAAGCCTTGGCAAGAGTTAATATCAAGGAAGAAAGGAAAAATAGAAAGAATAAACATCAAGACACTAAGTTAGCACAAGATGAGGATGAAAGTGACCTTATTATGTCCAACTTTCTTGATATTGAATTTGATAATGAGTTATCTAGTGTTCACTATGCAAGTAAATCTTCTAGCAATGGATCTAGCAATACTTCTTCTATATCAAGTTTTAAAGAAGATATGTCTTCAGATGAGGAATGCAATAACAATGAGGAAAATGGATATTGAAACACCATAGAAATTACGAATCACCCTAAGGTAAAGATTCATGATTTGGGTGGAAGGTCGCAAAAAATTCTAGAAGGCAAAGCAAGGCAAAGAGGTGTGCTACATCAAGTCTCCAAGTTCCTTATAGATTTCAAAACTTACTATGTTTTCTATCTTTACGCTAGATTATGCAACATAGCATGGTGTCGCTTAGCGTAATTATGCTTAACATAGTCTAATATCAAAAGGTGACTTACTTTAGAGGATTTGATGAAGTTTAAGGCCTAATCAGCGTAATATGAAACTTGCCGCATATTTTACTAAGTCTTTTATCAAGGGTTGAGTTTACACTCTGTTACGCAAAGTAGCATTAGAAGCTTCAAAACGTCAAATTCAACATCCAAGGAAGCATAGCAGATTAGGTCCTTTCTTTTTACAAACTGGTCACCTTACGCTAGTTATGCTGTGCAGTGTGCGCCAGCATAATCCATTGTCAAGTTGATCATTTTTATGCGTTATTACACTTTGTGGCATGAATAAGCGTAAAGTAACTTGAATCAAATACTTCCATGCTTAATTATGCTCTGGCACGTGATGCAACATAGATGAGCATAATGCAACTTAAGATCAGCTAAAACAACGCCACGTGCACTAGTCATCCATACACACAATACGCGTATAAGCGTATTGTGCGTAATCACAAAGAAACTTCGACAAAAGTGGTTGACAATGTACCTTGTCCCTTTTCCCAGAAATGTGAGATGACATAACTAGTTTCAATGTAAAATTCATCAAGTCAATGGTATCTTGAAGGTTCAAGACACGTGTCATCAAGGTTGTGCCTTTTCTGCATGTTGTCAAACTTATAAATACTCAAGTTGGCAAAGAAATAAGAGTGGGGGCATCTTCGACTTTTGGCAGCAGGAGCGATCACACCTTTTGGTGAAAACACAGTTCTCCCCATCAATGATCATTAGCAGCTTTAAGCAAAGACTACCGAAGGCAAACAGGATAGATTAGAGATCGAGAGATCATCTGGTATAGTTGGCAAGATCTATTGATTAGACATAGTTGATTGATAGACATCTGAGCTTGACCTTCCTTGCACTCCATCTTTGGCTTACGAGGTATACCGAGCTTCATTCTGCACTCCTTTTTGAACAATTTTCTTGTATTTCTATGTATGCTTCACACAGGATAAGCAGAGTTTTTCCATTAGAACTTTGTATACAATATACTCAGTTTTTAGGTCAAAGAACAGATCTTTGGATTGTGCATTTTTTCTTAAATCTGATCAGCCTTGTCGTGTTAACATTGTCATTATTACAATTTATCTACATCATTTTCTACTCCCTTTGTGATTCACTAAATCAAGTCGTTCCATAGAATATTTATAATATTCACTGATTTACTAATTGAGTAAGTCCCTATATGATCAACAAGACCGTTCAAGGCACTACAGATTCATTTTCTCCAACATAGCCCTCACATGGATCTGTGGTTAAAACTATGTACATAGATTTTTGTTTGGTATTTTCTAGCTACCGACATTTTTCGTCTTAATAGTTTTTTGGCACTAGAAAGAGGGCCTAGGCTCAAATTCGTATTTTTTAAGGGTAGCCTTGTTAGCGATCTATACTTGCATCTCTAAAAACATGAATGTAATACCTCTAGGAAAGTTTATGGAAAATCTTGCATTGTAGATCGGTCACAGTAATGATTCCTTTGGAATCCTACAGGGTAGAAAGCCTAATCGCAATCTTCTTTGTCCATCATCTTTTATATCTAGTCACTTGTCGTCGTTAATCTACTTGACCAATGGATTCTGCATACACAACCACAACCGCCATGATCACAACAGACTTGGGTGCCACATCTATGAATCCCATCAACCTCACCGGACCAGCTTCTGGTGTTATAAGACCTCAGGGACCGTTGCATTATTCATTAGGATTGTAGGGCAAAGATCCCATATTTACCATCGTGACCTCTAAGGAATATAACTTCATTTGCATCAAGATTTAGACAAAGCTTGCCCTTAGTTGAGCCAAAATTGAGGTAAAGAGAAATTTTGAGCTGATCCACAAAGGGGTTCATGATTTCACCCATACTGCCTATGACATCATCCCCCTGACAAAAAATTACCATGAAATCATAACACAATTGGTCATGGCTAAGAGTCAGGCTACATGGTCTATGCTGGAACCTCAGAACAGGGTGGAAGAGGACGATGAATTTGCAGCCCAGTCTAAACATGTAGATTCATACCATTCTTTGAGTCCCCATACCTATATAAATCCCTTCCTCCATAACCTCCCGCATGATACGGGTCTATTCTATGGTAAAGAACCTCCCCTGTGAGAGTGTTTTGGGGAAAGCCTTGGCTTGGAACAGGGGACAAATTATCTTGGCGATCTTTAGTTCAAGCCCCTTAGTCTCCTTCTTGGTCCCTAGCCACTCCTCTAGCTCCTCCTAAAACTTGAGGCTCCTCTTCAATTTTTCCTCTATGGGAAGGCCATCATAGGGGATACCAAAGAAGTCTGCAAATAGCTAAGCGTCAATATCAAAATTTACACGTACGTGATGCACACATGTGAAAAAATGCTTTGCCCTCTCACTGAAGGAGTTGACTAGGGTTAACATTTCACTGGTAAGGGACATGAAGGGTTATGGCTTAAAATAAATGCATTAGCCTCGCTTCCCATAGCTTGGTGACCAACGCAACTAGGGCTGCTGCATGGCTGAGCCAGCATTGTGCCTCCTTGATGTCACCATAGCGGAAGAGGAGTGTATTTGCTTCGTGGCTGAAAATTGTAAGGGTAATCTCCTGGGATTTCCTAACTAAATAATGCAAGACACATGTCAAAAAAATTATTATGCAACATTCAAGATTCACGATTACATATGCAACAATAAAATATGTAGTAATTTTACCAAGTCCAAATGGAAAACGAAATGGAGGAAGTTTCCTCTGCACGTCTATGGTGGTAAGGGGTAGGTCAAAAGTCCATTCTTCATGTAACCACCTAAGATTCTAGCAATTCTGGAAGGAATCATCATAACGGGTGGGGTACTCATGAATGTCAAAGGCAATCTGCACCATTACACCAACGTGTACGTTGCTGGTCGAGGTAAATGCCTTTGTTGTTGTTTCGGTCCAAGTTAATGTATCATTATCACTTACTAACCTCTTCTTGTGGATAAAAAACCTGTATCATACGACGTATTCTTATCTTACGCTTTACAAATCTAGATAATAGACACATAATGGCTATACTGCCAACAAAAATAACTTACCTGCTCAAATAATACACTGTGCCTGGTGGCTTCTAGAAGTAAGTCGAGACATGATAGGCCATGAAAAATGTATTGTACGCATGGTAACAGGTAAACTGGGCCATTTCCCAGATCCAACCTAAGCACCTCAACCCTCTGGTGCTAAGTTCACGGTCTTGGGGACGACCAGTATCAATAGCCCCGTCTGTCAAGAAAGCCAGGATTCCCTGTGTAGAACCCACTAACAGGTGTTTCAAAATGGCATCGATAATATCTCCTGATAGGTGTGACCATACAATAATGCTATAGTTACGCAGTAAAAACTGTAGAAACTCTAGTGCATCCTTTATAAACCATATGGCCCTCCCATGCAACTGAGTCTGAGGGGGAGGAACATTAGGTATGATCAAGTTTATACAACATAAAATCATGAATATATCCAAGAAGATTAAGACGGGTCTTAACATGATACTGTACAAAGAAAATAATAAACACATTAACGTCTAGATTTAGATTTGCATGCTTAAATTATAGAAAATCTACAAATTACGCTTAGCTATTCATGATCAAATCTCCTAAACCCTTGCAATAGTACAAGGTTTGTCCCTGACAATGGTGATAGACGCAATCCTATTGTATAAACCCTCATTTTAATGTGAGTTCTATAGTCTAAAACTCTAATTTATGTAGACGGTGCTACAAGAATAAACATTGCAAAAGAATAAGAGGCATATAATTGTAAGCAATATGAATAAACAAGGGATGACCTACTGATTCAAAGGTCAGCATCTATCACTTTGACCATGGCTTACGAGGCACGCTGCAGGCTCCCTTGTACTTCTTCAATCTTGGCCAATTTCACATTCTTCCCTCTTACTTTCGACGTCATTGTTATAGTTTTAACACCTTCACACCTTTACGAGTAACGCGCTGTAATATTTCGCTCTTCCTCATTCTCTATTTAATAGTTGAGAATTCAAATTCGCAATAACCAACAACTTGTTTTCAATGAGAACTGCTTACTTATATGCAAACTTAACTAACTTGATGCTCAATTTCAGCAAGACTTGCCCAAATGCTGGTGTCAGTATGAGCTGGAACCCAAAAATCAAGGTAGTAATTGTGATAGATATTGCATGCATTATGGTCCAAAATGACCCTAAACTACCGCATCTTATCTCCTTGTAATCAGTTTGTATTAATTATAAGTTTTTCATGAAATTTAAAATTTAGTTAGCTTTACGCTCAGTAACATCACGTCACATCCTTTAGACTAAACCAAGAGTTATTCATTAAATACTTATCACATCAAACTTAGCATCTTTCTAATTACTTTAGTATTTGACAATTTTGCAGGATAATTGGCCAATGGATGAAACTTTTTCTGTGCCACTATTTTTAACAAGCCTACAAGGTGAAATCATTAGACAACTAGATCCAACACTAATAGAAACTAACCTTGGACTTAGTGACACAACCATAGCCACATTGGAAACATCGCTAGACTGGCTAGAACAATCGACACACACACTAGATCTGGAAGTTGGAGATGTAACTGAAGATCCACTCAATGAGGTCTCATGGTTACACATAGGGATGAGACTAAGACTCTCAAGGTTAGTTCTCTATTAGACCAAAAGGCACATGAAGACATAAAACAGATCCTCTAGAATAATATCATGATGTTTGCATGGTCATACAAGGATATGTCGGGACTAGACCCAAGGTTAATGCAACACAACATAATCCTAGATCCCCATATCAAATCCGTTAGACAGAAAGCATGAAAGATCAAGCTAGAAGTCACGCTAGTTATACATGATAAAATCACTAAACTATACCAAGCTAGTTTTATTCGTGTGGTTGATTACTCAGACTGGGTATCCAACATTGTAGTTGTTCCCAAAAATACTAGAGGGATAAGCATTTGCATAGACTTCCGAGACTTGAATAAAGCTATAATTAAGGATAATTTCCCACTACCGAGTATCGATCAATTAGTGGATACAACCTTTGGGCATGCGCTTTTATCCTTCATGGATGGCTTCTCGGGCTACAATCAAATACGCATCAACCGAGAGCACCAACTAACAACGACATTCATGACACCATAGGGGACCTTTTGTTACACCATGATGCCTTTTGGGTTAAAAAATGTCAAAGCTACATATCAATGAGCCATGACGTACATCTTCAGCGATTACCTCCTAGGGAGACTGAATGATTATTTTGACGATATAGCTATTAAGTCTATAAAGTCAGAGGACCATTCAAAGGATCTAGAGTTAGTCCTTAAAAGATGTTCTAAATACAACCTCTGACTCAACCCAAAGAAGTGTGTGTTCAGGTTCAAAACTAGATGCATGTTGAGGTTTGTGGTATCAAAAACTGGTATATGTGTAGATCCTGACAAAGTCAAATCCATTGTTGAATTGACAACCCCTACAAATCTTAAGTAATTACGCAGATTATAGGGGAGGTTATAGTTTATCAGGTGGTTTATCTCAAGATTAACCAATAAGTTACACCCTATGCAAAATTTTCTTAGAAAGGGGGGTTAATTTCGAATGGATGGACGATTTTCAGCATGCATTTGATAGTTTGAAGCAAGAGCTTCAATGCTTACCAAAATTTTTCCCACCACAAAGGGATCAACCGTTTTACATCTACTTTGCAACTTTAGATGTAACCTTAGTTGCATCACTCTAGCAAAAGAGGGATGATGGATTGGAAGTACCCATCTATTACTTGAGTCATGCTCTATGTGCGTATGAAACAAGTACAAAGGAGTAGAGAATAACTACTTAGCATTAGTATTTATGCTTAAGAAGTGTAAACATTATCTTTTCCATAGACAAGTTAACATCATCTATAAAAATAACATCCTTAGGGCCATTATGCATAACTTATACGAAAGTAGTAAAATAGCTCGTTGGAAAGCTATCATAGCAGAATTTGATCTGCATTATATTGGTCAATCTTCTACAAAAGGGTAAGCGATAGCTGACCAATTAATAACATCACCTATTGATAGTCAGGCAACCATAGAGCCTGAGTTTCCAGATGAACATGTACATAGCTTAAGCCCTGTCCTAACAGGCCTTGAAGCAATGTTATATTTCAATAGAGTTTCAACCATTAGAGGTGGTAGTGCTACCACAATTATTATGCTATCACCTAAGGATGTGCATCTTCATGCTTATCACTTGACCTTTTCCTATACGAACAATGTGGTAGAGTATGAGGGCTTCTCAGGGGCTATCCATCTACTTCCCTTACACAAATCATGAAACACTTTCCGCATTTGCATTACACTCAAGTCCATGAACCGGTGTAACGCAACTCGCCTAGTGGATGCAAAAAAAAAGAGGGGGAAGTCAGCAAAATGGGTGCAACACATCTCACCTAGGCCATGCAGATGTAACACAAATTGTCTACACAACCCCCTTCAACACAAAAATGATGGCATAACTCCATACAAATGCAATCGCAGGAGAAAGCCTAATTGCTTATGCATGAAAAATGCTATACCCACTCATTTGGGTCTTCCCCAAACCTCATTTGAGTCTTTGCTAAACCTGTTTCCTCCCATACCATTTTGTCTCCCATTTCCCTTATTTCTGCACCTCTACGTTGACAATATGATACTTGAGTAACTGTTGATGAACGTCGTTGGTACTTTTACTGATCCGGTGTTTTGTATTCTTTGTTGATGTCTTTCGGGAAAGTCCTCTAACTATCAACAAAGAGGGGCCATTGAAACATCATAGAAATTGCAAATCGGCCTAAGGTGAAGATTCACAATTTGGGCAGAAGGTCATAACGAATTATAGAAGGCAAAGCAAGGCAAAGAGGTGCGCTGCATCAAGTCTCCAAGTTCCTTACAGATTTCAAAACTTATTATGTTTTCTATCTTTACACTACATTACGCAACATAGTGTGGTGTTGCTTAGCGTAATTCTGCTTAACATAGTACGATATCAAAAGGTGACTTACTTCGATGGATTTGATGAAGTTTAAGGCCTAAGCAACATAATATGCGACTTGCCGCATATTCTGCTAAGTCTTCTATCCAGGGTTGAGTTTATGATCTATTATGCAAAGTATCATAACAAGCTTCAAAAAGTCAAAGTCAAAGTCCAAGGAAGTGCAGCAGATCGGGTCCTTTCTTTTTATAGAATATTCGCCTTACGCTCGTTATGCTATGCATCATGCGCTAGCATAATCCATTCTCAAGTTGATCATTTTTTATGCGTTATTACGCTTTGCAATGTGAATAAGCATAAAGCAGCTTGAATCAAATACTTCCATGCTTAATTATGCTCTGCCACACGATGTAGCATAGAAGAGCATAATGCAGATTAAGATCAGCTAAAATAATGCCACGTGCACTAGTCATCCATATCCACAATACGTGGATAAGTGTATTGTGAGTAATCAAAAAGCAACTTCGACAAAAGTGGTTCATAGCGTACCTTGTGCCTATTCCCAGAAATGTGAGATGACATAACTAGTTTCAACATAAAATTCTTGAAGTCAATGGTATCTTGAAGGTTTGAGACACGTGTCATCAATGTTGTGCCTTTTTTGCATGTTGTCGAACTTATAAATACTCAAGTTGGTGAAGAAACATGAGCGGGGACATCTTTGACTTTTGGCAGTTATCATCCTTGAGCAGAGACAAGAGACATCTTTGAGCATTGACAAAAACATAGTTCTCCCCATCGGTGATCATCAGTAGCTTTGAGCAGAGACTACCAAAGGTAAAGAGGATAGATTAGAGATCGAGAGATCATCTGGTGCGGTTGGCAAGATCTATTGTTCGGACACAGTTGATTGATAGACATCTAGGCTTGACCTTCCTTGCACTCCATCTTTGGCTTACGAGGTAGACTGAGCTTCATTTTGCACTCATTTTTGAACAATTTTCTTGTATTTCTATGTACACTTCGCATAGGATAAGTGGGGTTTTTCCATTGGAACTTTGTATACAATATACTCAATTTTCGGGTCAAAGAACAGATCTTTGGATTGCGCATTTTTTCTTAAATCCAATCCGCCTTGTCATGTTGACATTGTCATTATTGCGATTTATGTACATCGTTTTCTACTCCCTTTGCGATTCACCGAATCAAGTTGTTCCACAGAATATTTATAATATTCATTGATTTACTAATTGAGTAAGTTTCTATTTGATCGACAAGACCATTCAGAGCACTATAGATTCGTTGTCTCTAGCATAGCCCTTGCACGGATCCATGGTTAAAATTGTGTAAACAAATTTTTATTTGGTATTTTCCAGCTGTCGACATTTTCCATCGTAACAGATATAATCTTCGATCAAAGGAAATATTGAATAAGTCTAGACCCCCAAATTTTCTTACAAATACATCTACTAAGAGAAAATCTTTTGAGCCAAATAGAAGAGATAAGAATAAAGGTAAAGATAATCAAGTAGAGCAAAGCACTCTAAATCAGTCTTTTAATAAATGGATAAAGAGATCAAGCTTTATTGGTGATGGAGAGTATGATTTGATTGAAGACCTTAAACATGTCAAGGACAATATTAGTTTTTATCAATTGCTTCAAATAGGGGATCAATAAAGAAAGGCTTTAGAGTTTATTAAAGGTAAAAGAAAAGTTAGAGAATCAGAGTTAAGTTATGTGTCAAATAATGATGACAAATTAAAGAATTCATATGATAAGGAAGCCCCTCCTTTCCTTTTGACAATGAAATTAAAGGATAAATACTTACATAATTGTTTGGTTGATTCTGGAGCTACATCTACTATAATGCCATTGTCTATATGAAAGAAACTTGGTTTGATTCTTGAAAAGTCAAATAAAAAGATTGTTCAAGTGGATAAAAGTAGAGTGAGGATTGTGGGTCAATTACCAAATATTCTATTTGAAATTTCTTTTGATCCCTACATTAGAAGTAGAGTAACTATTCAAGTACATATATACCAAATTCACATAGTCTCTTATTGAGTAGAAGTTGGAGTAAGAATTTCTCAAGTTACATATCAATAGATTATTCTCACATGTGGTTACCTTGGAAAGGAGAACCAAATCAGATATATATCTATAGTGAACCTTTGATGATAGATAATATTACTTCAAATGAAAAAATTAAAATGGTTGGAAAAGGAGGTTTTGAAAATAAAATTTGTACACTACAAGAAAGTTATAGTCCTGAAAAAGAACAATCAAAGCAAGAGGATAAATGGGAGTTATACTTTGATGGTTCATGCAATTCAAAAGGTGCAGGAGTTGGTATAGTTATATTCAAGAATGGTTCACCTGAAATTCTCAAAGAAATTCATCTATCTTTCCCTTGTACTAATAACAAGGTTGAGTATGAAGCATTCTATATTGGTATGAGAATAGCTTTAGACAAAAAGATCAGAGTAATCATTATAAAAGGAGACTCAAGATTAGTTTGTGAAGAAGTAAAGGGTAACTATGTAGTAAAGAGCTCATTCTTAAGACCTTATAAGCAACTTGCTTGTAAGATGTTTGATCAGTTTCCACATTGCCGAATAGGGCAGATAAATAAAGTAGAGAATCTTATAGTAGATGATTTGGCAAAGGTAGTTTCAACATTGGATATGCAAATAATAGAAAGTTACAAAGATGTAATGGTTTAAGATGAACATCAACCATCAGTACCAGATAATATAAGAAATTTACAAGTATTTGAAGATGATGATCATGTACTCATATTTATGAAAAACAAACAAGAATTTGAAGGTCAAGTAATAACTGAAACGTCGTAAACTCCAAAGCTAATTTCATTCCAAAAAGAATGATTGAATTGGAACATGAGTTCAAGAAAAATTTACTTACTAGAAAATATTTACAAGACCTAGATAGTCAAGCTTTTGAGGTAGTGAATTTTGGATTAGACAAGATGCCAAAGATGTTGAATGTTACAAAGGAAAGAGATTCAAGTTTTAAGAAAAACTTGTTATCATGTCTAAAAAATAATTTGGACAATTTTTCTTGGTCCTATGATGTTCTTAAATATTTTAGGCAAGATGTGATGACACATAAGATTCCTTTAATAGAAGATTGCAAAACAGTCAAGCAAAAAAAAAGAAATTTAATCCATCATTTGAACCAGCTATGGAAGCCGAAATCAAGAAGTTGTTACAAGCACGAATCATATATCCAGTACGATATTCAACATGGCTTGATAACCTTGTTCCAGTGAGAAAGAAAAATGATGATATAAGGCTTTGTGTAGACTTTAGAAATCTGAATGATGCATCAAAAAAGGATAAGTATCCACTTCCAAGAATTGATGAGATGCTGATTAAAGTCTTAGGTTGTCAAGTATACTCTTTCTTAGATGGTTTCTTTGGTTATAATAAAATCGTGGTAGATAAGAATGATAGATACAAAATATCATTTATCACCAAATGGGGAGCTTTTTCCTACCAAAGAATGCCATTTGGATTGTCAAATGCTAGAGCTACTTTTCAAAGAGCAATGGATTTAGCATTCAAGGATTTATTAGGAAAATTCATGGTAGTTTACTTGGATGATATTACAATATTCTCAAAGAAAAAATAAGATCATATTAATCATCTCTAGCAAGTTTTCAACAGATGTCATGAGTTTAGCATTTCATTAAATCCTAAGAAGTGTATCTTTAGGGTTAACTCCGGAAGCCTATTAGGCCATATAATATGTCAAGAAGGAATTGCCATAGACAATTCCCGAATCCAAGCAGTATAGAATATTGAGCATCCTACAAGTAAGAAATCTCATAGATCTTTCTTTGGGAAGATAAACTTTGTGAAAAAGTTCATCCTCGGGTTTACTAAAATTACCAAACCATTGATGCATATGCTAAAAAAGTATGTCCAAGGAGAGAAAACACCAAAATTAGAGAGAGTTTTATCAAAAATAAAAAAGGCTATACAAGAGGCTCCATATTTGGTAAAGCCTAGGCTTAAAGAATATTTTTGGTTATATTCTTTTGCTTCAAATGATTCTATCACTGCCGTTCAAACACAGAAGGATAATGAAGATCAAGATGAACCAATTGGACTTTTTGGGTATCAATTAAAAGGTTTAGAGTTAAATTATTCAGACTTAGAGAAACAAGATTTTGTAGTCATCAAAGCACTTTAGCATTTTAAATATTATTTGGAAAGTNGAAAATCCCAAATAATTTAACTGCAAGTCAAAAGAGAGCTTTTTTCAAAAGAGCACGAAGATTCGTTGTTAGAGATGGTATATTATATAGAAAGGATTTTCGGGGAGTTTTATTGGAATGTGTTCATAATAATCAAATTAGTTTCATTTTGAAAAAATTTCATGACCATTTGAATTTATTTTATGAATCCCCTAAATTGACTATGCAACATATACTTCAATATGGATATTACTGGTGTTCCATGTATCAAGAAATTAGTTCAATAATTCAAAAATGCTATAAATGTCAAATTCATGAGCCCAAGATTAAAAGCACTAGAGCCCCTTTAAAGCCAGTAGTTGCAAATAGACCATTTCAACAATAGGATTTGGATTTTATTCATACAATTACTCCTTCAAGAGCTAGATACAAGTTTATTCTCATAGCTACTAATTATTTCACTAAATGTTCTAAAGCAAAGGCTCTAAGAGGAAGTTTAGCATCATACATGATTAGGTTTTTAGAGGATCACATTCTAAGTAGATTTGTTCTACCCAAAATGTTAGTGTCAGATAATGGACCTGCCTTTAAATCCAAAGAGTTTATCAGATGGGCGTCTGAAAAATCCATTTTCTTATTTTCCTCATCAAATTATTATCCTCAAGGAATTGGCCTAGCAGAATCCACCAATAAAAAGCTTATTGCTTATATCAAGAAATCGATGGATGGGAATCCAAGAAATTGGATCGATTATCTACAATCCACATTATGGTTAGATTCAAGAAAGCTATCGGGACATCACCATATAACTTAGTTTACGGTTTTCCAGCAAGAATTACAAATAAGATTGTAAGCTCAGCTTCTAAATTTGTACAAAGATATAGTGAAAAGACTGATAAAGATAGAAGTTTCATGAATTTTCTTATTAAAAAGGAAGCTGAAGTACATAAAGCAAAGGATAATTTGTTACAAAATACCTCTCAAGTTAAAAGATGGTTTGATAGGAAAGCTCTAAAAGGAACTTTTGAGATAGGAGACCTAGTCCTGTTATGGAATATGAAGAAACCAAATAAGTTTACACTGACATGGATTGGTCCCTTTCAAATTACAAAGTAATTGTCAGAGGATACTTACAAATTATCAACTTTCGATGGCATGGAATTGCAATTTCCATATAATATTTTGCACATAAAACATTATTTGGGACAATTGCATATAGCTTGAAGATGTCATTACACAAAATAATACATGTATATACTATTAGGTATAATATTACTAGGAGTATAGTGGTAATTAATATGTTTAACTATGCTTTATTTATATTAGAAAATAATTTTCCTTCAAGTGAGGCAAGTGGAAGCCTACAAGTAAAACAAGTGGAATTCTACAATTGTGACAAGTGGAGAGGGTGACTCATCCACCACTTAGTGAGGATTGTGACAAATGGTTAGAATTTCTAAAAGGAAGGAAGTTTGGTTGAGGACT
>MNCI01034785.1:61708-103975 GCA_015680685.1 Gnetum montanum | reverse complement strand
CTCCAAAAGAGTGTCCTTTTATGGCTTGGTTGTCCGATGAATTTTCTTTTCTCACTAGAGGTTTCAAGATAGAGTCCAATGTTTGGGGGTGATATCAAGATTACTCCAAAGAAGAAGAAAAAGAAGAAGAGCAACCAACCAATGAAGAGTCATCATGGGGATTGGGAGAAGCTTTTGTCTCTCGAGAGGAAAATGAAGGACCCAATGGAGAAGAATAGAAGAGCTCATCTGAAAAAGAAAATGAGAAAATTGTTGAAGAGAAAGCTCCAGTAGATCAAATTGAGATCTCCACCAAGCTAGAGAACAATAGAATAGCCTTTGTCACATTAGAAATTTCCTATGAAATAGTTAGGTAGATGAGGATTCGTACTAGGGTAACCCTCACAATTCAGTTTACATCTCAAGAATAGTCTATGAAAGACTTGATAATGTAGAGTTTGTTTATTTTTCTTAGGAATGAGGTTTTCGTCCCATCAAACCTTATGTTAAATGGGAATCTTCCTGAAAAAAATATTTCTATTCAGTTGTAAAAATTCAATGAAAATTTTAGTATGTTTCAGTTTGAAATGAGGTTGCACAAGTTTCTTTAAGCTTTTAAGGGGGCAGAAATGTTCCCACATTTGTCCATTTCATGGAATAATAAGATTCATTCTAAAAATTATTGTAAGAGTGGGAGAATGTAAATGTGTTATTTTATACTATTGGTATGGGATCTAGGGGAGACCATAATATTATTAGTGGAAATAATGCATATATGAAAGATAGTAAATAGAAGATTGCAAGAGATAATGTGCCAATGGTGAATCAATTTACAAGAAAGGAATTCTTCATTATTAGAAATACATTCAGGAATTGATCATTTGGATACTGGTAAAGAATAAGAGAAGAGAACTAGAAATGAAAATTCAAAAATTAAAATCAATAGATTGTATGAATAACAAAATGGGGAAATTATCAGTTGATGTTTGCAAAATGATAGAGAAGATAATGGAGGAACAAAAAGAAGAAGAAGAATAGTAAAAAAAAGTCCTACGCTATAGTAGTCGAATTTCTATGTAGTTTCCTCTCTCAACTACATTCATAGGCCCTGCTCTTTCTCCCTACATTCTCTACAAAAGTCTCGCATTTCTTTGCTACTTCTTCTTTGGTGACTGCACTTCTCTCCTCAGTTATTTAACACAGAAAGCCCTCAACATTTGTCATTCTCATCCTCCTCCTACTCAATCTATATCAGAAGAGGAAATTCTTGTGAAGTTGTGGAGGATTTTTGGAGGGTTTGAGCTAGCCATGGAGTTTGAGGATTATTTGCTTACAATGGCGGATATTTCTAGCAGAAGTGATTGATGATTCTATAACATGATTTCTAAAAACTATGTTGACACATTCGTGGAGGGAAAAAAAAACATAGGAAGCCCTCAAAGAATTTGAGGCAAAACAAAACAAATTTGAGGGTACTAAAACCCTATGTTCAAGACTGTATTCAACAGATCATTTTTAAGATCCTTCTCCTTTGCTCTTCAACAACTGAACACCACACGACAACGATGCTGGATGTAGTGGCAGAGCCTTCTCCTATGGTGGCAGTTGGTAACAATTTCGGCAGGGTGAGATAATTTGGAATTATTTGTTGCCAGTTTCAGGCCTGACGCCTTCATAGAGTGGAGATAAAATATTTATATAAATTTATACAGATTAGCTAACACTACCACCAATGTCTACACCAAGGTGGATATTATATTATATTATTACTATTACCTTGTTCATAAAATTACTAGGGCTTCAATAGTATTCAAAACTTAAAAATTCTAAATAAATTAAAATGAAAATAACAATTATATGGAGCTATTGGAGTTATTTTTCACAAAGGAAATATTTGTAATATTTTTCCTAACTTCCTAACTTCCTAAGTTAATACTTCCTAACTTGTTGGCCAAGTTACTTGGGAAAGAAGTTAGGTAAGATATTTTTGAATATGTAACTACCTTTGAACCTTATAAAAAGGCTTTAGGGGTAAGAAGAATAGAATGATCATACTTTTGAAGAAGACACTTGATACATCACACTTTGGGAAAGCTACTAGCTAGCACTTGGGCTCTTACTTGGGGACACACTTTGGCTTTTGGGAAGAGCATTTGTAAAAGACATTGTGAAAGCTTTCTTGTAAGATCACTAGCTAAAGAAAGGATTTTAGCATCTTTGTCACAGTCTTGTGAGTTATGTTCTATTTTTATTTTTTTAAAATTGTTTAACTAGTGGTTTAGATAGTATCATCCTTGGCAAGTAATTTTGGGATTTTTAGATTGCTCTTATTGTTCTTGTTGCCTAATAGAAATTTCTGTTAAAATTTTTCCATAGAAGCGCTTGTGTTTAAAAGCCTTAAAAGAATTTTAGTAATAAAATTTATTATTGTGCAATGTATAAGAACTTCTATTGAGATCGTTGTAAGAGAGCCTTTACTTGTAGTCATGTCATTAAATGATTCAATATTCAAGAGGGTTTAGAAAATCTTTGGTATTTAAATGGGACAAGAATAGCTTTATTTTATCTTTAAAGTGAATCTCTATGGTATTTCAATCAAAAATTTTCAAATCCTTTGAAAGTTTTTCTAAATTCAATTTTTGATGTCCATTATCTAGCCAAAATGGAGTCTTGTACGTGGTAATTGACGCAACAATTTTTTGGTAGCATAGTAGGATTATCTTGAAGAAATTTCTTATTTGAGCCTTGGAAGTTTGAACAATTCATGATGATTGAATTTGGGATAGCTTTATTATGAATTTTTTACTCGTGTCATTTTACCTTGTTCAAATATATGAGGTCTACACAAGTCTACTTTTTTTTCTATCTATTTCCATCGAATCTTGCTCTATTTCTAGTTTTCTTGTGGAACTATCTCTTTCTTTGGGAAAATGAGAAGTAGACTCACAGAGTTATGCTCAAATTTTTTAACAAAATTTTATTTGTTACAAGTAGGTATTATAAGGACCATGTAGACTAGGTAATTGAACAAAATAGGAACTCTCAACAACTCACAGTACTTGCCAAAGTTCGCTAAATCTCTTTAAGATATGTCATTCATAGTTTATACACAATGAAATCATTTCATTTTTCACAACTGCACACCGCAATAGCACACACACATACTCACATTAAGTACTGAGTCTGTTTGGAGGTATCTAGGCCTTGGTGTTGCCAAAGAAGACCAAGCACCTAAATCTTGTTTGAGGACACTTGTTGGTGGTTGCATCCCAAACGGTTGCCAACAGAGGGATTATCATCCCACAACTTTACAACATATGAGGGACTCACGGTTGGAGAGCCAACATACCCTATTGAAGGGCAAATGCCCACACATCCTTAGAGAAATAGGAGATGATGAACCCATTACAACGAGTTCTCTATCAAATGATGTTCCCCATCCTAACGATGGTGAGGAGGTAGGGTATCAGAACCTAAGATACATGATACAAAACCCTAGTTCTAATCCCTATGAACACTAGTTGTTCATTGAGGGAACAATGGGCACTTAGATCGTTATCACAATCGAGGTTGAAACCATAGAAGAGAAGGTAGAAAACATCATCATGGCCATGGTTCTCCTTCTTCTTTCCCTTGTTCACATCACTCACCCTCTCATTTCACCTCTAGGCACAATCATAGAGAGCATAACAGTGAGGATAGAGGTAGGAAAAATGAGAGACCTTGACAAGAAATTCGAGAAAGAGGACAAGGGCATGAATGAAGGGAAAGCAGGGAACAACGAAGACATGACAGGTTTCATGAAAGAGATGATCATGATGAACCCCTACTTGCAACTCAAAGTATGCTTGATATAACAGAGGTAGTAAGAATACCAACAAGCCATTTAAAAGATAGCCGGATCAAATGCTTAGCCATGAACAATATCCCATGCTTTGAGGGGGATACAACACTAATCTATAGCATCATTTATAGGAATTCCATGATGCCTATGCCTTGAAAAACATAGAGAATAAGTGGCAGAAACTTAGGTTGTTTCCTAGGACACTCACCAAGGAAGCATAGAGTTGGTACCAGTCCTTAGAACCAAAAACCATTAGGAGGTGGAGTATGATGTTAGAACTCTTCAATGATAAGTATCAAACGTACTTCAGAGTGTCCAATTTGCGTATGCAAATCCAAGGATGGAAGAAAGATACTCATGAACCCTTGGATGCTACCATGGGCTGCTACTATGCATTTTTACATTGTTGCCTAGTCCATGGTTATGCATAGCGGGATCAACTTCGCCACATCATGGATGGGCTAAGGCATGAAACTAGAAGAACCCTTGGGACTTATGCCCAAGGAAAACTATTAGAACTTAGATCCCATGAAGTACAACACTTGTTGGAACAAGTAGCAAAAGAAGAAGGTGAACAACAAAAAAGAGAGAGTATAGAAGAATAAAACCGTGATCCCTCCTTTTGGAAGAAGTGAGTGAAATTTTGCTATGAAGAGGATAAGTCACCACTCGAAGAGTTGGTGAACAGAAAAACCTTGCCGATTCAAAAACTAACATAAGTATTGGCTAAGATGAATTAATTGTGGTATTCCTTAGACTCCAAACTTGAAATTGTCTTGAAAAGTGTAGCGGAGTCTAAGAAGGAATGAAGTAGTGACAAAGGTAAGACAAAGCCAAGAAATTAAAGCCCTGCACATAACAAGGGTAAGGGAAAAATTACTATCTCCAATGAAGTTTTAGATTCGGACACAGATGATGATAGTGTATGTAAGATCTGCCATTATGATCATCCCAAGGGATGTTTTCCAATCATCTCACATCTATAGGAATCTAAGGTGTATGCACTTAATCCAAGACTCAACCAATGGCAAACACCCCAAAGGTTACCTTATTCCCAAGGTAACCCAAGGCACTTCCACCAACCATTAACGTACTATCTAGGTGGAACTCCACCACAACCCATTGGATAGCATTAGTAGTGGCAATACAAACAATCATGGGGGATGCCACTACCGAAACAATAATACCCTTACCAGTAAACTGATTCTTATGGATATTATGTGCAATAGTCGGTTTCTCCAAGTGACTCTATGGGTCACACAACTCCCCAATGTTACTACCAAGTTTAGGAGTACTTTACAAGGACTCATTCTCCTCCAGGAGGCACCTCACATACTTACCATCCTCTAACTCCATCCACACCTCTTCCACCTATAGTTCCCATAACACCTCATACTCCAACAATGCAAAGGGGAACTCCCTACTCAATTGCAGCAACATAACGCTATGAGAGATGTAAATATTCAACCTGTTGTTGGTTCTAACAACTGTAAAAATAAAAAACCTTTCTACAAAAACAAAATCCTAGACAAAATCTTTCAACAACAAGCGATTGAGCTTATGTACACTATTCCACCATCTAACACTTCGGAGCACCCTTCAGTCCAACAACAGAGCTGTATGCATATGGTTATGTTAACGTATACTGTAACCAACTGGATCAAGGTAGGTCACCTTCCTAGGAAACTAACTAATCCTGGAAGCCCCTTAATCTATTTCCAAATTTCTAGGAATAAACCACATAAGGCTCTTCTTAACTCAGGTTCCGAAGTCAACCTAATTCCATAAGAGATGTACCAAGCCTAAAACCTACCCCAACTTAAGAAGAGTAACATCCAACTAGAGCTGGCAGAGTAGTCCATCACCATTCCCTTGGGATTGGTGGAGGAAATTGTTACCACTGTGTGTGGTTGGTCTTACCAAGTTGACTTCCTGATGATAGAAGTTAACAGTAATAATGGGGGCTTCCAAATTATAATGGGAAGGCCATGGCTAAGTACAGTAGATGTGTACCCAGGGATCCGTAATCTTTTCTTGCAGATATCTAAGATAAATATTTATGAAAAGGTCAAGAAGAAGAAAGTTCCATGCATCACATACAGTGACTCAGAGGATGATGACATGGAAGAATGTTTAGCATCTCTTCCCTATAATCAATGTGTCCAAGAAACACAAATTCAAAGGTTCCTGTATGTAGAAACCACATAAGTAGTGGACACCCTGTGGTTGATAGCTACTAGAAAGAGCAACTTAATATGCATGGAATGAACTAGGAGTACAACTCATGTTAACAATGAAGGCATAGACACATTAGAATATGAGCGTTTCCAACTTCCACCCCTTAATCTGAGAACATCAATGGGGAGATGTTGGTCACTTTTACGAAATTCAAATAGACATTCATTATTTCAGATCTCTCCCTTGCAATTTAGTCATGGGGGAGATGGCCACCTATGCTAACCATTGGATGCCCTCAGTTATTTTTAATTTTTTGTTTTACACATTTTTGTTTTCCACTTTTTTGTTTTACATGTTTTTTTTACATATTTTTTTTACAAGTTTTTTTCAACATCATTATACTTTTTCATTTTCTGTGTGTGTGTGATCCACTGTGTAAGTTTGTCACCCAATAAGTGTTCTTCATGATGGTATGAACTATGTTTCTATTGATTGATAATGTTTGGTTTTCACTTTTAAGTTATGATGTTAATAGTAAGGTATGTTTCTTTTGATATGGAAGGCAATGAGTTCACTTCGTCCATCCATCCACCATTTTCTATGGTCTCTCTCGGCTTGGAAATGTACAGCCCCTTCATAATAATAACTTTAATGAATTAGTGATTGGGTATTTCTCAAACTAAGGAAGGACTCAAGGTTTGAAAAGGGTGTTACTTCAAGGGAACTTGATGCTGTTTTTATTGGCCATTCTCTTGGGTGCTTGGATGTTTTCTTCTTGAGTTTTCTTGCCATTTTGATGTTACCCAATTATCGGAAGCCGAGATAATAAAAATAAGAAGTCTTTGCATGGTGTGGTTCTCACACATAAAAACACAAAACATAAAAAAAATAGATAAGAAGAAAGTGAGAATTCAAAGCACACCCCTTAGAAAAAATAATCCTTGGGCTACAAGCACTGGTTATGGAACTAAAAATGTTCCCTCTAACTAAGGCCCTTCTCACTTCCCATTCTCTTCTCATTGTTTCATTGAAATTGTGGTGACTCTTGGGGGAAGCATTCTTGTTATTCAAGGGGATGGATTAACTGGATGCATTGATGCAAAATCATTGGATGTGGTTGGTTTGAGGTCGGAGTTGGAATGAGATTTGCTAAGTCACATTAATCATGAAACACACAAGGGGTTGTACACCACCTTGTTCTTGGGATTCCATTCCATTCTCTTCTCTCCATCCTTCTCTCCATTGTTCACCTCATTGTTAGTTGTATCATTAGTGTATATTTTGGTCAATACATTATTTTATTTTTGGTAAATTCTTGTGGTTAAGACTTTAACTCTTGTTCCACATGACATTCCTAGAGCCTACAGACTTTGTGAATGTGGGTTTGTTAGGGCATTAAGGACATGAGCCTACTTTGGGGAGGACCCACTGACATTCCTATTTGGAGCATTAGTTAAATTCTTTCCCCTAACATTTTTGCAATTATTTTTACTTTGTTCATTTCCATATCGACATCCATTTCATCAATGCTTTAGTTGTCTCTTTTTCCTCATCTTTCTTGTTCCTCTTTCTTTCTCCATTCTAAAGCTACCGGAGGTTCGTGATTAGTCATTGGGGTACGATGCCTATTTTTTTTTCGATTTTCTCCTAGCCCCAATTTTTTCAATCTTCTCATAACCCCTACACCTTTGGTAGTCATCATTAATATATCTCTAGATCCATATCATCCATACCACAACCTAGCCAATGGACTTACACCGAAGCAAGGTATTGATTACATGATGATTCAATTACCCTTGCTAATACAAAACTGTGTTGTGTATGTAGATGGTGATCATGCAAAAATAGACTGGATCTAGAGGGAGAACTTGGAATGGAGTAGTGCTAAAGCAGCTACAGGGAGCAAGATCAATGGTGCACTTATGGATGGACAAATAAAGGCACAATCTTTGTGCTGGCAATAGCAACACTTCTTTCTCTCTTCTTTCTCAGCTGCCAACTAAGGCCTAATGTCAATGTAATAAGGTGTTCACCCTTGTTATCATGAACACCAGTTTTGTCAAGTCTTGTAATAATGATTTGTTCACATGTCACCCCATTAGTTTCCTTTAAGTCAATAATCCCATACCTTCCCGATATTATTGTAATGAACTCAAGGATGAGTTTTCATTTAGTCATGGGGATATCATGGGATGCAATATCGCATGGGCCATGATATCGCATACGTAATATCGCATCCTCCCCTACAATATCACATACATGATATCGTGGTGTGTGATCATATCTATAAATAAGATGCGGCTCTCCCTTGTTTCCTCATCCTAGGTTAGAAATTAGGGAAACTCTGGTAGATTGATCACTACAGAGATAGAATATTATCCATGTGCCCATAGTAGGAGTCCTAAAGTGAACAGATCTTTATTTGAGCAAACATTGTACCTAAACACAATTTTGTGTATGGCAATAAAGATGATCTTCTTAGATAAACCTTGCAGTGTATGGAATAGGATTTTATTATTGTTAGTTATTACATGTTATTTATTACTTGTTAGTTACTATTTTCCTTCTCAAACCTTCTCTCCTAGTTAAGTGCCTCAGTACGACCACTTTGAGCACGTGCATTACACGTGGTGATCCCAACAATGATTAGCATTTGGTAGCCACGGTTGCATCAGTTCAGGGTGTGTACGGTAAGTGGGAATGGATGCTAACGCTAGGTAATTTAGACTTAGTTCATTAGTTAAAGTTAGTAATTAATTTCTCAACTCTCCACCTTGTTAGAATAGGAGGAAAAAACATAAAAAGCTATAAAAATCATATACCTCGGAGTTACTTAACCATACACCGTGAAAACTACAAGTAAGTTTGGGAAGACAACGAATGATTAACCCTAAGTGTTCCAAGAGGTGTGTAGGCACTTAGTCTATGGAGTTTGACTGGATCATGCATGCTATGCTTGTATTTGTATGGTTAAGTGTAGGGGTATCTCATAACTCATCAATGTATATATACTTTATATCCTAATATATAGTGTCTAAATATTTCTAGTGCAAACACTATAGCCATTAATTCTTTCTCTATGGTAGTGTAGTTAAGTTGTGCACAAATGATACTTCTATTTGCATAGTGGATGTAATAAGGATGCTTCTAATCATCTAACTATGTAAGTATAGCTCCTAAAGCATAGTTGGATGTGTTAGTCATGATATGGAATGGTTTGGACTAGTCAGGAGCTTGTAAAATGGGTATTTCTACTAGCTTCTATTTTAGAGTTTGGAAAGCTAATTTGCATTCCATGGTCCACTCGAAAGGTATGTCCTTTTTTGTTAATTCTACCAATGGTTTGGAAACCTTTGAAAAGTTCTCAATAAATCTCCTATAGTAGTCATTATGTCCAATGAATGATTCAATATCTTTGATAATTTCCAGTTGATGAGTAATTTCTTGGATAATTTTGATTTTCTTAGGGTCTACCTCTATCCCTGTGTATGAGATTTTACGCCCTAGTACTATGCCTTCTT
Source organism: Gnetum montanum (assembly GCA_015680685.1). Lineage (NCBI taxonomy): Eukaryota > Viridiplantae > Streptophyta > Gnetopsida > Gnetales > Gnetaceae > Gnetum > Gnetum montanum. The sequence continues at coordinate 94,453 of MNCI01034785.1, read as the reverse complement.
GTACCATCAAATGTCTTTTCTACTAGTTGAGCCTCAAACTGGTTTCTACACATCTTTTTAACATGTGCTCTAACTAGTCCAAGGCTTGATCAAAGTTTGCTCCATAATTGAAGAAGTCATCCATAAAGACCTCCACACCATTCCCTATCTGCTATTGGAATATGCTTAGAACTAGTCGTTAAAATGTTGTAGGGGCATTACACAAGCCAAACGACATCTATTTGTATGTGAACATTCCCCAAGAACTAGTGAATGTAGTCTTGGCTTTGTCTTCTGGGGATATTTGTATTTGGCTATATCCACTATATCCATCCAAAAAATTTTAATAGTGATGCCCTACGATGGTGTCTAAGACTTAGTCAACAAATGGAAATGGAAAGTGATCTTTAAATGTTTCCATATTTAGTATCCTGAAATCTATGCACGTCCTCCATTTTCCTCCCTTTTTAGGCATAATAACTAAGGGGCTAACCCATTCGCTATCAACAATGGGGTATATGAACCCAACCTTGAGAAGTTGTTCGATTTCTTCCTTAACTACTTGCTTCATCTTAGGGCTCAATTGCCTCTACGGTTGTCTTAGAGGTTTCATGGAGGGGTCAGTGTAAATTTTATGTTGTCATATCCTAGGATCTATTCCAATTAATTTGGGATATGACCAAGTGAAGGTTTCTAGCCATTTATTTATTACCGTTAGTAGTCCTTCTTTCTATTGAGGAGCTAGCTTAGCATTGATAATTATCGATTTTTCCATTTTTAAGGAATATGTATTCCATACTAGTGTGCAATGGTTTTAGCTTGAGGGGCTCCTACTTAAATTTCTTAAGAATTTCCAACTTTCCCTAGTTGATATTTTCAAGGTTAAGACTTGGAATTTTGTGGTTGACTTGCTCTAATATGTCTATGCTATCAATGTAAGCACAATTCAAACCCTCAATTTGTTCTATATATATGAGTGAACTACTTTACTGATTAGCTATCAGCCACTAGGTGTCTTCCTATCATGTGGCTGTTGCATATAGGCATATTTGTATGTTAATCAGTTATGCACATTGATTGCATGTAGGAAATTCTAAACTTTGTACAAACCATGAACTCTTCATGCAGTTGCACCTTGTGTCACTGTATGCAATGCATGGAAATCTCTTCTTCTGAATCTTTTTGAATGTATTTTCATTTGATATTTCTACAGAAAGATTATAAATTCCTAGGAATGTGTTGATGGTGCTTAGCTATGCTCTTCCCATTATGATTGGGAAGTTCTTCTTATAGTTTTTTACCTAAATCAGTAGGAAGTCAGCTGGGTACAACCACCCACAAATAGTGATAACAATGTCTTCGACTAGTCCCAATGGGATAGTGATGGACTAGTCAGCCAAATCTAAATGGATGTTGCTCTTTTTCAATGGAGGCAAGTTCCAGGCCTTGTACATTTTTAAGAGATTAAATTGATACCAGAACCTAAATCTAAAAGAGCTTTGCATGGCTCATTCCCAATGATTTGTAAGTATATTAGAGGACTCCCAGGATTAGAGAATTTCCTGGGAAGATGGGCAACTTTGATCTAATCGATGACAACATGTGTTAGCATGAACATATGCATTGAGTGCAGTGGTTGAGTTCAAAGAGTCTCTGAAGTTTTGAGTGATACTAAGGCATCTAAGGAATCAGAATTTTTTGATTACAAGGGCTTGGTTGGAGTATTAGTTCTAAACAAAGGTCTTTTCTTCATGTGATTGTCAGAACCAATAATAGTTTGAGTTAACAACCCTTGTGGTGTAATTTTTCTTAAGCTAGGAAGGGATTTCACCTTACAATGTGGGATTAGGTAGTAGTGGAGCTATTGGTGGAAGAGTTATGGATGAATGAGAAGCATGATATGCTTGCAGAATATCACCTCTAGAAGAGGGGGTCCCATAATACTCGTGGGATTGGTAGTAAGGTTGAGGAGTGACATGACTAGTAGAATCACATGGGGAGATTCACAATTGCATGTAATATCTATATGGATCAAGTTATCGATAAGGATACTATTGCCTTTGTGGTGGCATTCCTCATGATTTTGGGTGTTGCCACTACTAATATTGTTCAATTGGTTGTGGTGGAGTTTCATTGAGATGATATGTTAAGGGTTGGTGGAACTCCCTTAGGTTACCTTGAGGATAAGGTAACCTTTGGGGTGTTTTTCTTTTGTTTAATCATGGGTTGAGTGCATACATCCCAGACTCTTAAAGATGTGAGATTATAGGGAAACATTCCTTAGGATGGTCATATTGACATATCTCACATCCACTATCATTATCTATTTTTGAATCTACAACCTCTTTAATGATGGCAACTTTTCCCTTTCCCTTACTACATGCATGTTCGACCTCTTTCTTTTTTCTTTTCTTACTACCTTGCTCTCTAGACTCCTCTACAATTTTAAGAATAGTTTAAAATCTATTATCTAGGAAATCCCACATTTGGTGTACCTTTGCTAAAACTTATGATGTCATCTTTTGGATAGGCAAAGTTTTCCTATTCACCATCTCTTTGAGTGGTGACTCTTCTTCATTCTCGCAAAATCTTACTCCTCTCTTCTAAAGGGAAGGATCTCGGTTATACTCTTCTACACTTTCTCTCTTCCATAGCTCACCTTATTCCTTAGCAAATAGCTCCAATAGTCTTTGAATTTGATAAGTTCGGATAGTCTCCCTTGGGCATAAGTCCCAAGGGTTCTTATTGATTCATTCCTAAGCCCATCCATGAGATGGCATAGTTGATCCATTTACGAATAGCCATGGCTAGGACAATGATGTAATAGTTCATAGTATTAGCCCATGGCAACATCCAAGGGTTCATGTCCTCCTTGTTTCCAATCTTGGATTTGCTTTCGCAAGTTAGAAACTCGGGAGTACATTTGGTACTTGTCATTAAATAATTCTAACATAGTACTTCACCTATGAAAGGATTCTAGTTCTAAAGACTGGTACTAGATTTTTTCTTCTTTAACTAATATCTATGGGAACAACTTAAGTTTTTTCCATTCGTTCTCTATGTTCTATAAGGCACACACATCATGGAATGCTCGTAAATGATTCTGAGGATCAACATAGTATGCCCCTTCAAATCATGGGATGTTGTTCATATCTAATCTCTTGATCCTACCATCTTTCTGGTGCCTTGTTGGAATTCTAATAGCCTCATTTATGTCTAACATACTTCAAGTAGTGAGTAGGGGTTCATTATGATCCACTTTTCCATGGCATCTATGATGCCTACTTTGTTCCCTACTCTCCCTTCTTCTATTTCATGACTCTCAAAAGTGCCCTTGTCCCATTTCCTAGCTATTTTGTCTGTGACTTCCACTTTCTCTACCTTTATCCCCATGGTCTTTTTCCTTATGAATAAATCTGTATACTAAAGAAGAGGATGAAGGAGATGATGAAGGTGAAGAATAAGAAGAACCATCATCATGATGGTGTCTGCTACCTTCTCTTTAGTGATCATGGCCTCGATCGCAATTGCAATCAAAATGTCCATCTTTATCATGTGTTTGAGTCCCTTTTTCAAACCCTTTGTTTCCATGGCTATCAAAACCTTGGTTATGAATAGTGGAAAGCCAAATTCAAGTGGATGAACATTGTTGTATGGGTAATTTCCTAAGGTAGTTTCACCACCCTCATTTTTACTTAAGACATGTGGGACATCCTGGGACCACTTACCCTTCAAAGACTTATGATGTCTCTTCCATTGCAATTCCCTTTGACATTGTACCTCCATAGAATGGTATTCTCTCAAGTCATGGTCTTGCATAATGTATTCTACATGTAAGTGCCACATGCCAATTGGACTAAACAATCAAGAGGTAACACTATGTTACCCTCTAAGTCTTGCCAAGATAGTTGTTTATCTTGATGGAGGATAAAGGTAAAGTTTGGGATATACTCATCAAGGTGAATATATACCACTCAAAATTGTTTATGGACTAGTGGATCAATGTCATGTATATTACACCGTCGATTATTTCCTATTTTAGACCTAGGAAGTGACATTCTTTCATATGAAGAAAGAGACATAACCTTTTTTTTAGTGTGCAATGTATTCTTTTTTATTAATTTCTCAACCAACCCTAAGGGTTTGTTCCAACAATGTGAATGATTTTGTATGTTCTATTTAGTGCACAAACAACTAAGTCCCCTACAATGGTGCCAATGATGAGTGGCGAGGTACCCCTATGCTCAACTGTAAAAATATGAGCATTTCACCCATGATCCAATTAAATTCCAAGGACTAAATACTTATGTGCCCTTGTGGAACAAGGATGGGTTGGTTGATCATTGTCTTCCAAAGCTTACCTATATGTCATGATTGTATCATTAAGTAAGCTTCAGTTGTATGATTTTTATAACTTTTATGTTTTTATGTCCTACTCTAGTAGGGAAGGAGAGAGGTAACTAAGTGACTAATTTAACTTAATTACTCATTAACTAAGTTCTAACTAATCCTAACACTAGCATCCATTTTCACTTTCCATACACATCCTAAACTAGTGCAACACTACTGGGATTACCAAATGCTAACCATTACTGGGCTACCAAGCAATACACGCATGCTCTAAGTGGTCCTGCTTGTGTAATCTAATGATTTGCTTAATGTTGGTGACCGTTTGGGACACGACTACCAATAAGTGTTCTCGAACAGGATTTAGGTGCTTGCTGGTCTCTGGCAACACCAAGGCCCAGATACCTCCAAATAAACTTAGTAGTTAATGTGAGTATTTGTGTGTGCTATTATGGAATGTGGTTGTGAAAATGAAATGATTGCATTATGTGTAAACTGTAGATGACTTATCTTAAAGGGATTTAACCAACTTTGCCAAGTACTATGAGTTGTTGAGAGTTTCTATTTTGCTCAACTGCCTAGTCTACATGGTCCTTATAATAGCTACTTGTAACAAATAAAATTTTGCAAAAACATTTAAGCACAACTCCATGAATCTACTTCTAATTTTCCCCAGAGAAAGAGATAGTTCCACAAGAAAACTAGAAATAGAGCACGAGTCGATGGAAATAGATAGAAAAGAAAGAAGATTTGTGTAGACCTCAAATATTTAAACAAGGTAAAATGACATGAGTAAACACTTCACAATAAAGCTATCCCAAATTCAATATCTATGAATTTTTCAAACTTCCAAGGCTCAAATAAGCAATTTCTTCAAGACAATCCTACTATGCTACCAAAATTTGCTACGTAAACTACCACGTATGAGACTCCATTTTGGCTAGATAATGGATGTCAACAATTGAATTCAATAGAACCTTTAAAAGACCTAACAATTTCTAATTGAAATACCACGAAGATTCACTTTAAAGATAAAAAGAAGCTATTCTGGTCCCATCAAAATACCAAAGATTTTTTGAACCCTCTTGACTATTGAATCATTCAACGGCATGACTACAAGTAGAGGCTCTCTTACAACAATCCCAATAGCGGTTCTTATACGTTGCACAATAATAAAATTTACTACTAAAATTCTCTTAAGGCTTTTAAACACAAGTGCTTCTATGGAAAAATTTTAACAGAAATTTTCTATAGGGCAACAAGAACAATAAGAGCAATCTAAAAATCCCAAAATTACTTGCCAAGGATGATACTATCTAAACCACTAGCTAGACAAGTTAAACAAAATAAAAATAAAACATAACTCACAGGACTATGAAAAAAAGGTTAAAATATTTTCTTTAGCAAGCCATCTTACAAGCAATCATTCACAATTTCTTCTTTACAATGCTCTTCTCTCAAGATTGAAAGTGTGTCTCCAAGTGAGAGCCCAAGTGTGTGATACCAAAAATGAGACCCCAAGTGTGGTAGCCCATGTGTGATACCTCCAAGTGTGATGTCAATGTCTTCTCCTAAGTGATGTCTTTTTCCTTCTCCTAAGTCCCCCATCCCTTTGAGACCCTAACGTCCTCTTTTTATAGGGTTCAAAGGTGGTTACATACTTAAAATATCTTAGCTAACTTTTCTCCCAAGTAAGGGAGTTACAACTTACCCATGTAGTTAGGAGAAATTTCTCACTAATTTAATAGGGAAGTTATGTGGTTGGGAAGTTGTACATAAAGTTAGGAGGAATTTATGCTAACACTAATAAATATTACAAATATTGCTTTTCTAAATAATAGCCTATAGTATTTTATTTATTTATTTATTTATTATAATAAATCCAAAATCCCAAATTTAATTTAATTAAGTATTTTATTTGGAATTTTAAATACTCAATGTCATGTCCTTAGTAATCCTTGTGAAAGCAATAAAATGGAAATATCTTGAAAATCCTAAAAATATCTTTTTCCCTTTTCTCAAAGTTATATATATATCTTACACTATGCATACCTAAATTAATTCATTTTAATTTAATTTTCAAAGTTATAGTTAAGGGAACCTTTCTTAAAATAGCTGAAATTTAGGGCATCGAGGATGCAGAGCTTACAACGGTTCTATCTTGTATTTTTCCTGCATTTGACATCTGGAATAATGTCGTGTCCATTTGTTTCAACAACATCATCAAATCAACAGGCATCAGTAGTGGCATCGGATTTTTTTTAACCAAATGAGGTAACATGTTGATTTTATCTTCATCTTGGCGAATGAATATTCAACCCAATTCTAGCATCCACTAGAAAGGTAACTACTAATGGTGCAAGTCTCCCTAGTTAATCGTATAACTAGCAATGGTGCCATTGGATGCAGACGTGTTTCTTCTCTTTTACTAAATCAAGTTCCATTTTGGATTTTTGATGTGGGATGTAGTAAATCCACATTTCGTATGAGTTGTAGAGCTTCGATTCTACCGTGTTATACCCTTTAAAACCCCATCTCTATTGGCTTTGGTTTCCTTATCTTCTGCCCACGAGTTGCAGCGTGAGGCCCTGGCCCTGGTTCACCCACGTGTGTTCAACATCGTAGAAATGTTTGTTCACCACACAAGAATAACTACCATTTTTGGGGGAGATTCTTCTTCTGGAAAAATGAAAACCCTATAATGACGGAGGGTTTTGTTGAACTCGTGCATCTGTCTCTGGTGCTGCTTCAAACTCCTCTTGCTCTGATAATGTCAGTACAATCCGCTATTAAACGAATCCAAATGTGATTTGATGAAAGAACAGGCATTCTTCTAGACTATTTTTTTTCAATTGTAGTAGGAGATGCTTGGGCTATGTTTGAATGTTTATTGTGGAATTTCTAAACACAGAAAATGAAAGCGAAACAGAACAATACGTAGTCTACAACTTAATTCAAGAGCCATTAAATACGAGAGTTAAATTGAAAGCAAGAGAAAAATTAATCAGAGAAAATGACCATGAATTCATTGATCTATTATCCATCCTCTATTCTCCATCCATAAAGCCACTTTGTGTGGGGCACAATCTTAGCCACAACAATTTCATTCATTTTTTCCTTGAAATACCTTACCAATGCATACAAAGATGGAATTACTCTTTACTATAAAAATGTCCATTGAAATATTACAATGGTAACTTCCATAAGGTTGATTTTAATTTCTTATTGATGTATTCATGAATGGGGTTGGCTCTTTTTAATCAATAAAGCTTTTCAATTTCTTTTCCATCTTCCCCTCACATAGGAGCATGATAAATTTTCCTTTCCTTGGTATCATCATTTGAAAGTTGAAACACTATATCTTCACCCAAAAAATTTCCACATGAAACCTCTAGCATTAAAATATCAATAGGACACAACCATTTTATTTTTTTATTTGAATATCTTCTATGTATCATTCATATTTTATCACCTTCGCTATTCCATGAAATGGCTAAATGTACCAACACTTAATTGATCAAAATGAATTATTATGCTAATAACATAAATATAAAGTGCATAAAATAAAATAAATGTATAAGAAAATAAAATAAAATAAATGCATAGGAAAAAAAATCTCAAGTGCTACAAGAATGAATCAAAGAGCTCATCTTTATTTTCAACACAATGCTCAAGTATATCAATGCTTGAATAAAGATCCATCCACACTTAGACCTCCTATTGTGGGCACTTGGAAAATACTCTAACTTTCAAACAAACTACAAGAGATTCACTACTTGACTACTAAAATATTTCTTTCCAATTGTGTGCCTGGGCACTATATTTATAGACTTGGGAGCAACTACTTTAATAATTACAGTAATTGCTCTAACAATTAGAATAGTTGTTAAAGTAACCACTCTAATAATTAGAATAACTGCTAGAGTAACCGCTAGAGTAATAACTCTAATAATTAGAGTAACTGGTAGAGTAACCACTCTCATCAATAAGCATCATGGAAGTCTTGTAAATGATGTTATGGATCCAAATCATAGCCTCCTACAAATTTAGGAACATTATTCATATTGAAACACTGTAAATTTTCAAGGCATTCTTCCTTCATCAGGTCCTTGGAATTTAGGTAGCATCATAGAAGTTTGGCAAGAAATGAATGCTTTGAGTGCAAATTGTTTAGTTTGGCAAGTTTTCTACACCCAGTCTTGACAAGCCCAATAGACTCTCTAGCCTTCCCACCTAGGTAGTTCATCTAGCTGATAGTCTACTTAGAAGTGATGTGTGGGGTTGTCAATGGTGCTTAGGATGCATGAAACAGTTTGGAAATTTTTCTAGTCAAGAAGTTTGCAATGCTATGTAGTGTAGTAGGCCTCGGGAGATAATTTTTCAAGCAACCCACTATGAACTATTGCAATACAAAGTGCTATGCTACGCAGCATAGCACAGTGTAGCAAAAGCAAGACAAAAAGGCCCAGCTTACTTAGTGATTTCAAATGCACTCAACAAGCACCTCTGTCCTCTCAAAACCAATTTCTTCACTTAGCTTCAAGTCCTTCAACAAAGCTCCCCTTACTAGAAAAGTAGCAAATTAAGCAAAAATCAAGCTATGTTTGCTGCTATGCTACGTAGCATAGCACAATGTAGCAATGATGCAAGAATGACAAAAGGCATCTTAAAATATAGGATTGGTAAGTTCAAAGGCTTCACATCACACAAAACAAAGGTTGCAGATTGTCTGCATGATCATCAGGAAAAATTTTATAACTTAAGTGCAAATCGTAGCTAAGGCCAGCTACTACACTATGCTACACTACATAGTGTAGCGTAGCATAGAAAACATGAAAAACTAACCAATACACTCTAAAGGATTCCAGCACCTACAATTAACTCCAAAGAAAATTTCTTCTTTGAATTGGTGGCTATGGTATGCTACACTACATAGCATAGCAAGTAGCTATGCCAAGTTAATAGGCTATGCTTCACAGCGTAGCACAATGTAGTAGGTGGCTACACTACATCAGTGCACTTCACTCCTTGTCTACATCATTGGCACACCTAATCCTAGCATCTCCAGTTTCAATAGCATGATTGTAGCATGGTAGGCTCATTAATCAATCAACTATCATGTTCATGCAGCATGGACACATCAACACCTTGTGGGTCTAGGACACATGGCATCCAAACTACATTTCTTGCATGCTCCTAGTCCTATAAATACCTCGATGAGCAATGCTTAAAGGGTTGGCAAATTGGAAATTCAAAGGGAAAATCGGTTGGCAATTCCAAGCATTGTTGGCATTTGTGGTTGGCAAATCAATTGAAAAATTTGTTAGCAAAATCTAAGCAGGGTTGGAAATCTTGAGGATTATGAATATTTGTGAGTTGACAAAAGTCAAACAATTGGCATTCCCATTTAGCATTATGCTAGCTCTTTTCTATCACCTTTGTAGCATTTTGGATCATTAGCTCTTGAAACTGCGTTCAAGCATATAGTTGGCTTGCTTTTGAACATCTTGGTTACTTTTTGGATCTCTATGCTTCCCAGTGTCGTGCAACCGATTGTATCCACTTTGACAAAGTAAATCCGTATTTTTGAAGTGGTGCATTTCTTAACTCCAGTTTACTTTATTCTCCTATTTATTCTTGCATTTTACATCATTTTTTTCTTCACATATAATGGTCATTATTTTACATTATAAACATTATTTTCAAATTACACATTTGCAAAAGGTTTACTAACACAAATTAAGTTCATGTATGATCGACTAAACCATTAAGGGCACCCTATTTTCGTTTTATCTAGCATGACCCTCACACAAATCCGGGGTTAAGAATATCCAACCAATGACCTCTCTGTGTTTCCAACCACTAACATTTTTAGTTGCTACAGTTTTTTGGTGCTAGAAGGAGGGCCTTTTGGTGCCTTCTCCATGTTTTAGGGTAGTTCTGTAAGCGTTCTGCACCCAGACATGCACTAGCATAAACTTGATACCCTTTTGTGGTTGTTTACATATCGTGTAATGTAGATAAGTTAATTTGATGGTGCCTTTGAATTCCTCTAGGAAATCAAGCCTTTGATTGGCTTCCAATATCCTTATTTTTCTTGTTTGCAAACCTATTTAGCTTTATGGCAATGACTTCCTCAAGAAATGTTGGTAATACCTCTAATGTTGAGGTTCCCTTCACAGTTCAAGGAATTACAAGTGCCAAACAACCACTCAGCCTAATACTGGGGCCACATCGATCCCTCAGGATCCAAAACTAGGGCCCTGAGGGCTTGGCCCAACAAGAATTCGAAGATAAATGTAGCTTCAAGTTTTCTTACTATAACAAGAAGGAATTTATTCCCACTTCTAGCATTTCAATCCCTTTAATGCAAAAAAACCAATTGCTTATAGATTAGCTGATCCAAGTCATTAGGCCCAAGGAGTTGTAAGACATAGCATCTCATCATGACGAGGCTTTCTAGGATGGACAGGAGGAACTAGATTCTCAATTCAAAGGGGGGTCAAAACAACCTTGCCACCATCCCTCCTACCCCATCCTTTTGGATGAACCCGTTGTCTATTGCCACTCTCTTTGTGATCATGTCTATGCCATTGCAACCCACGATTACATCGATAATGGGTAGCCATGTCATGTCCTTGGCATATCAATGCCCCTATTCCCCTGTTTCATTCTCAGCCACTATTCCTTTGCAAACTTTTCATCAATCCATTCTTGCATCCCATCATGCCCCAATCATGGCTACCTTGCCATATGTTCACATAGTACCTATCTCACATTCATGTGTAGCTTCTACTTCCATTTCTACATTTACACTTGTCCCACCATCAACTATGGGCCTAGACCTGTCCACATGGTGGACCCCATTCACTTCTCCTCCTACTACACTACCATCTCATATGTCCCACTAAGTTATCCATTAGACCCACCAAGCCCTATAAATGGTATAACCCAATGTGGGACTATGGTCTATTCCACTGGCTGCACAAGTGGCTTACCCCATATCACAACCCACAGCTACTACTCCAACAACACCACCTGCCGGGTGGTGGATAGCACCAACAACGTAGTTCATAGGGGCCATCCACAGGCCCATCATGGAGGCCCACTTGCTAGCCATCTTTAAGGATGCAATGAATGAATTTATTAATTCTAAGCTATGTTATCTCACTCCACGCACTCTCAGTTAGGCTTTTTCCTAGACTAAGAGCATATAGGATGCGGCTAAGGTCAGCAAAGACCTAGCCTACATTATGTACAAGAACACCTGCACAAAGAAGGACAAGGACCAGTGTAAGGCTGCAATAGCCACAGTGGCCACTATGGCCAATGAAGCCAAACCCAACAATAGTAACAAGAATAACAAAAAATCAGATGCACCTACAACTAACCCCACGCCCAAACAAGGTAACACGCCTCAACCTTTTACATCCACACCTGAGACATCTACACCACCTAAACCAAACTTCAAGCATAAAGATCACTCGAAGTATACCTTGCTACCCATCAATCTTTCAGATATTTTGAAGCAATTACTAGTGGCATGGTACAACCAACACAAGTGGATGTTGGAGGAGGAAGCTAGGAAACATCAGTGGTACTGTGAACTCCTTAGGAACCCCTCGTTACCTTTGCCCAATGAGCCCCTAGTTCCTCAGAGTTTCAAGCTAGAGTGGTTCTATGACTACCATCAATAGTGTGGTCATGACACTGATTACTACATGGCTTTGATCGATCAAGGGAAACTAGTGCTAGATGAAAGAAACCTAGTACGTTCTGAGAATCAATCCCACACACCATGTACACGTGTATGGAAGTAATCTATCTTTCATGAATAGCTAGGTGAGCATCTTAGTGGTAGGGACTCTTGGGTATGAGGCTAGGAACAAATCCATGAGCCTAGCATCTTGAAGGTGTTTGATCAGGGATTTTGAGACCACACTGCATATCCAACGTTGCCTCTCTTCTACCTCCCCATACTTGAAGTAGATGTTGGCCTCCTAGTTCCTAGAGGTTATCACCATCACCTCCTGGGACTTCTTCACCCCTATAGTAGTTTTCACAGAAGTTTTTAGCACAAAAGAAAAAAATATAAAAAAGAAAAAAAAAACAAGTTAGGAAAAGCATAATTAGCAAAAAAAAAATAGCAATGACACTCGAACATGCAATAACTTACTATTTAGCTTACCAAGTTTAAATGATGATGGGAATGGCGGAAGATCAACCAAGACAGGGTGACCATCCCTCATCCAACCAATCAGACTCCTTACATCTATTGTAGACTTTGGAATACCAAGTTGGGTAGGTTTTGTACTCACCCCCGCATTGGCCTATCACACCTGTGCACATATTCTCAGTGAAAGAAAACTTCCACAGTGCCATCTGTACTATGGTCAACACATCTACATCATCGTGAAGTTCATTCTTGTTGATGAAAAACTTGGTAACAAAAACATTGTTAACATTTGGCTAGTGTAGTAAACATTTCATAGCGTAGCAGAACATGGTTGTAAAACTCACCCGCCAGCATTGTAAATGGTTCCTGGTGGGTTTTGGAAGCACGTTCCCATGTGATGTGCAATAAACAAGGTGTTGTAGGAATGGTAGCAATTGTCCTTGGGCATCTCCTAGATCTAGGCCAGATGCCTCAAATTTTTGGAACGCTGACTGGATCCTTCTCCCTACCCACTACTGATTTCTCCATCCATCAAAAATCTCAAAATACCCCGATTTGCCCTAGGCAATAGGGTTTTTGTTATGGTAGTTGCCACCTCCTCTGCCAAGTGTGATTAAATGATCACACTAAATTGTTGGAGGAGAAATTGTAAGAACTCCTATGCTCCCTCCTAGAACTAGACTACCTACTACCCCACATGTGTATGGGATAGAGGAACATTAGCCATTGGTTTGCTCATGTAGCACAAAACCCCTATGATTTCTAGGATAATCAAGATTGGCCTTAGTTTCACCCTGCAGAACATGCTAGCAAATGTTAACAACATGTTCAAGTGAATTTCAAATATAGTGTACAAAAATTAGCATTTGGCAGATATCATAGAATGATTCTCATATAGAGTAGTAAAAACATAGAGGCAATAGGGTAGTTAAATTAGCTTATCCTAGCAACAAAGCAGTTAGCCTTAACAAAGTGATTAACATTATGTCATGACAGAACATGTGTTACACTGTCACATCACACACACAGCCAAACCCTTATGAGGGTGCTACCCTACACTATTTTCATGCCAAGTGGCTCAAATCATCCAAGCCTCTACAGTAATGACAACCATAATGATGGTAGCCTAGATGACCTTGCATGCAACCTTAGCGCAGCATCTATACATCCGTTGCAGCCGAAACAATATCAACAACATTGTAAGGGATGAAACAATGACAACACAATGATAGAAAAACATAGATAGCTAAATAAGATCATAGAAACAAAAACAAGAAAAACAAAAATGATAGCCGAGGCATAAGAAAACAAAGGTAGCATAGCGGCCTACTAGGTCAATGGTGTCTCCTCACACACCGTGATGTGAGGCTATGACACATGACCTAGGGTTTTCTTCACTTCGTTGACCTTGGAAAGTGCTAGGTGTTTGCATTCTTTCTTGGGAGCCATCGTCTTGCTTTCTGACTCTTTCTTCACTGCTACATTGAACCACCTTGCTCTCTATTGCCAAAATCGCTCTATGCTCCAAATGTGGGCTCTATGCTCTGAATGTGTACTCTATGCTATTATAGTGAAAAGGAAACTTTTCATTTTCTTGTTAATTATGCTATTATAATGATTTTTCCAAAGATAAATCCCTACTTATAACCACAATGGTGAAAAGGAAACTTTTCATTTTCTCTCTCCTTTTAATGTAGAGTATTCCATGCAACGTAGCATGCCCTCCATGACATAGTAGCACAGTTCGCATTAAAATAGGTGGGAATGGGTGAAAAGCCTTGACATGCTTCAAACTATCCATTTTCCTTCACAAAAATATCTCATTGGTGGTCTAAAAAGACCTTAAACTAGCATTCCTAATGTATAGTTTCAGTCTAGTTAGTGGTCCAAAAGGACCTTAAACTAGCATTTTCGACCCTTTTACTCGTTGGTAGTCTGCAATGACATTAAACTAGCGGTTTCACATTTCTACATCAGCAGTTTTGCAATTTTTACATTAGTAGCTTTTCGTTCTTTATACTAGCAGTTTTGCATTTTTACGTCTAGGAGGTCTATAAAGACCTTAAACTAGCACCTTCCAAATTTTGCATTCCAGTAGTCCACAATGATCTTAAACTAATACTCTAACTTTTTGGCAATCCTCAAAGATGTTAAAATAGTAGCTTTTGTAGTTTTTACATTAGCAATTTTACATCTTCACACTAGTAGTTTTGCATTTTTACTTCTAGGAAATCCACCATGACTTTAAACTTTCAAATCATAAGCTTTCTATCATACTTTCTACTTATTTCCATTGCTTGCATTTCATTACTACTTTGCAAATTTGCACTATGCACAGTTACTAAAAATAGGTACCTCTTGACCACACTTTCATCTTATTTTGGCAGGTTGAGGGAGAATGGAAATCCATCATGATCTCTCTTCACCTTTAGCTTTAGTAGGTCCACATGGAAAACTCGCAAAAAAACTAAACCCAGATCTAATAAACTAGGAATCACCCATAGTTAGCACCATAGCATCCTTAGAAGAATCACCATACTAGCCTGAGCATCTAGTCAAAGCCATAGATTTAGAGGTCAGGGATGTAACTGAGGACCCTCTCATCGAAATGCATGTTACCACATCCAAGGGGGAGATAAAAGCATTGAAACTTAGTTCCCTCCTAGATTCACAGACACACAAAGATGTAGCCAAAATTTTGCAAGATAACATTGAAGTCTTTGTGTGGTCATACAACGACATGTTGGGTTTAGATCTAAGGATGATATAGCAAAACATCATCTTAGACCCGCATATGAAAGCAGTTAAGCAGAAGGCTCACAAGGTTAAACTAGAGATCACACTAGCCATATGGGATGAAATCACCAAGCTATATTAGGCTGGTTTCATCTGTTTAGTTGATTACTTGGAATGGGTGTCTCACATCATTGTAGTTTCTAAGAAAATGGGAGAAATATGAATCTATATAAACTTTTGCGAGTTGAACAAGGCAATGATCAAAGATGATTTCTCACTTCCAAGTACTAATCAACTCATTAACACTATGGCTGGTCATGCTCTGTTATCCTTCATGGATGGTTTCTCTTACTACAACCAAATTCACATTAACCTAAATAATTAGTTAACAAAAACCTTCATGACCCCATGGGGTACCTTTTGTTACACTATGATGCCTTTTGGGCTCAAGAATACTAAAGCAACCTACCAGCGAGCCATGACTTACATCTTTAGTAGCTACATCTTAGAAACGTTGAACGACTATGTGGATGATATAGTAGTGAAATCTAAAGAAGCTTTTGATCATCCCAATGATCTAGGTGTATTCCTCAATTATTTCTAGATGCATAATTTACACATTAATCCTAAAAAGTATGTCTTTGGGGTGAGAACCAGACGCATGTTAGGGTTTGTAGTATCGGAGGCTAGAATACGAGTGGACCTTGACAAAGTTAAGGCCATTGTCAACCTGGTGCCACCTAAAATATTAAGGAATTGCATGGGCTACAAGGTAGAGTATAGTTCATCAGAAGGTTTATAGAAAAATTGACTGAAATGTTACACCACATGCAACATCTACTGAAGAAAGGGGTTAACTTCAAATGGACACCATAGTGCCAACAAGCCTTTGATGATCTGAAGAAAGACCTTTTTCACCTCCCAACTATTTTCCCATCATAGAGGGATAAGCTTTTCTTCATCTACCTTTCCATCTCAGACACATCTATCATGGCACTATTATGTTAAAAATGGGATGATGATTCTGAGATACCAGTGTACTACCTAAGTCATGCATTAATAGCGTATGAAGAGAAATACAATGAGGTGAAGAAAAACTACCTTGCCTTAGTGTTTGCATTGAAGAAGTGGAGACACTATCTATTACATAGCAAGATTAACATTATTTGCAAGAGCAAAATACTTTAGGCTATCATGAACAATCTATATGAAAGCAGTAGGATTGCCTGGTGGAAAGCAATGACAACAAAATTTAATTTGCATTATGTGAGCCAATCATCAATGAAAGGTCAAGCCATAGCAACAGAACTTATGACCTCACTCATCGATGACCAGGGGATCATAGACCCCGAATTCCCAAATGAGCATGTTAGCACTATCAACACCATCCCGTCATATCTTGAAGCTACTTTGCATTTCAACAGTGCCTCAACCACGCGAGGTGTTAGTGTAACTACTATCATTACATTCCCCTCTGGGGAAATGCATCCTTTTTCTTATCATTTTACATTACCTTGTACAAAAAATAGGGCAAAGTACAAGGGGTTACTCAGGGGCCTCTTTTCTACCCAAGCATTAAGCATACAACACTTAGCAATTCACGGAGATTCACAACTAGTTATGAATCAAATCATCGAGGTCTACACCTACAAAGCTACACACTTGCAATAGTACTATGACCTAGTAAAAACTTTTCTCAAATAGTTTACAACTACATATGTGCAACATGTGCCATGAAACAAAAACACCATAGCAGATGCCTTGGCAACCTTAGCATTAAATATTTCATCACACTTGTTTGCAAGTTTACCAACCTCGATTACCAAGTGTATGGATCCTATCAAGTGGGACACGTAGCCTCTGTTAGCACTACAGATACCCAAGAGTGGTACGCCAAAATTAAAGCCTACCTGCAACATGGCTATCCCCCAAGAGGATTGACCTTTGCCTAGAGAGATGTGATTCGTAAGCATGCTCGACAATATGTATTCATGGGAGAAAACGCCCTGTGCAAATGCTCCTATGACATGATATTGTTGGCATGCGTAAATGAGGATCAAGCACAAAAGGTGATTAATGAAGTGCACAAGGGACTGTGTTGTGGAAACATAGCACCTATGTCTATGACTATAAAAATAAGACATCTAGGGTACTAATAGCCTCGCATGGAGGGTGATTACCTGGCCAATGTCAAGATGTGTGATACGTGCCAATGATACACAAATCTCATACACGTTTCACCTTCAGAGCTGCATCCAACATAGATTATGTGGCCTTTCCAGTGATGGGGACTAGAGGTCATAGGACCTATCATGCCTAAGTCTTCCATAGGGAATAGCTTCATCATCACTGCCACTCAGTATTTTACTAAGTGGGTAGAGGCTATTCCCCTGAGGAAGACTACATCTTAGCAAGTTTTCCACTTCATCTTGGACAACATCATGACAAGGTTTGGGCTTCCCATGACTATTTTGATCGACAATAGGCCATAATTTAGTAGTGTGGAAACCTGAACCTTTTGCAATAATCTTGGCATCAGAAAATTGTTCTTCTCGCCATATTACCCACAGGTGAACAGACAAGTAGAGGCTACAGATAAGTCCATCATCAACTTGCTAAAGAAAATGCTTAACAAAAAGAGGCGATGGCATGAGCAAATCCTCTATGTGCTATGGGCTTACAGAACAACATGTAGTACTACAACAAGTAAGACACCTTATAGTCTTATTTATCGATTTGAAGTGGTGTTGTCTCTTGATTTGCAAGTGCCATCACTCTGGATGATCCTATCAAATGTTGTGAGTGAAGCCTAGAACAACAAGTCGAGGATAATTGACCTCGACTTAATAGAGGAGGAGTGTGCACAAACACTGGGTCACATAGAGCATTATCAGAACAAGAAATAGCAAAAACATCATGGAAATCCACATCAATGGCCAATACAAAAAGGAGACCTCATTCTCAAGGCTACCTGTGAGCATATGAACAAATTCTCAGCAAACTAGGAAGGTCCATATAAAGTCACAAAATACTTTGGGAATGGGTCCTTCAAGCTGGCAAACATGGATGATAATGAGTTTGCAAATCTGGTGAATCACTCATATCTCAAGCCGTGCTACATCTAATGCATGAAGCAGGTAAGCAAACGTCTGCTATGATGTAAAATTGGCAAAGCTCATCCGCTATGACATAAAAATGGCACAGATAGTTTTCTATGACTATAAACTAGCATAGATCATCTGCGATGATATTAAACTGGCACATACGGTCTACAGGGACCTTAAACCAGTACAACGACCATCCACTATGATGATAAACTAGCACAGTGGTCTACTAGGACCTTAAAATCATATACCACAATCTGTTGAGACCTTAATCTAGCACGTCATGGTCTACTAGGATCTTAAACTAGGTTTGCGGCACATCCTTAGCATGCACCTACACTAGTACACAACAAGCGAGCATGCATAGTGTTGACACAGGGTGGGACGTTGTAGTTCTAGAATGTAGTTCATGATGCTAAGAAAACATCCTCTAGAACATATGCAATTCCACTACTCTTGGAATCTTATTGATACTTTATAGATGTCATATGAAATCCTGCTAACCTTCCAGACCTACTACTACCACAGCTCATCACCCTAGTAGTAGCTTCCCTAGTTAGTGCCTACTGTTGGAGTTCTAGCAGTATTGTGGCCCAACCATAATATTGTTATCCTCTAGCCCCTGCTATCACCTGAGCTTAACATATGTTTAGCTACTAGGTAGCCCATCTCATAGTTAAACTAATAATGCTTGCCTTGGGTAGGGATTCCTAAGCATCTACATTCATAGTAACTCCTACCCTCATTGGTGCTGGCTCCTTGAGATTGATGCTGTAAAGGCCACCACTAGCCTTCCTAGTTTGGATGTTGCATGCCTTGACAACAAAGTCCAAAGCTCTAGCAACATCCACAGCAAGAAATACCTTTGCCTTTGTTTTGCATCATGGTTGTTTCTCTTGGTTTTATTTTTTTTGTGTTTGCAAGGTGTGTACTAGAGGTGCATTGGTCATAGGTATCCTTTGCCATGGTGGAAGGACATTACATCGCTACAAGGTTGTCATCTTGATTAGCTTGGCTACTTTAGAGTGCACATCCTATCCTACCCTTTAAGCTCCTTTACCTCGTTCCTTGCACCAACAATTCCACTCTCTCCCCTCTTTTACAAGCTTTTCCCAATGCTTTTCAAGCCCTCCCATATGCTCAACCACAAAGTCCATGATGTGTATAACATAGCTTGCCACATGGGAAGCATCTGTAGGTAGGTTAAAGCCCCATATAGATGTAACACAACTCATCTTGGGAAATAAAAACCTATCCTGCAACAAGGTTTTTTGTAAACGTAAATGGAAAAATAGCAAAAGGAAAAAGTGTAAGAGATCAAAAGCTCATACACAAAAATAAATTTTCCTAAAAAAAATGGCACATAGGTTGTTTCATAATCACCCTCTCTAAGCATTTCGTTGAGAGGTTGAAGGTGAGAAAAAGAAAAGATAACCATGCAAAAAACTCCCTCACAAGCACTCCGATGAGGGATTATGCTAACTTTCATCTTTACCATTTTCCTGAACCTCCTTCCTCCCCACTTAACCCTTTCCTTTTCAACGCATAACCAATGCAACTTAAGTGCAAATTGAAGCAAAGGCCAGCTACTACACTACATAGCGTAGCATAGCATAGCAAATATGAAGAACTAGCCAATACACTCTAAAGGTTTTTAGCACCTGCAATCAACTCCAAAGAAAATTTATTCTTTGAATTGGTGGCTATGCTATGCTATGCTACATAGCATAGCACAATGTAGCAAGTAGCTACACCACGTTAACAAGCTA
Organism: Gnetum montanum; assembly: GCA_015680685.1. NCBI lineage: Eukaryota > Viridiplantae > Streptophyta > Gnetopsida > Gnetales > Gnetaceae > Gnetum > Gnetum montanum. The sequence continues at coordinate 74,342 of MNCI01034785.1, read as the reverse complement.
CGCTCCATAGCATAGCACAACGTAGTAGGAAGCTATGCTACATCGATGTGCTTCACTCCTTGTCTGCATTGTTGGCATACCAGATCCCAGCATCTCCATTTTTGACAATGTGATTGTAGCATGGTAAGCTCGTTAATAAATCAACTTTGCATGTCCATGTAGCATGGACACGTCAACACCTTGTGGGTCCAAGACACATGGCATCCAAACCGCATTTTTCACATGCTCCTAGACCTATAAATACCCTGACAAGCAACTCTCAAGGGGTTGGAAAATTGGCAATTCAAAGGGAAAATCATTTGGAAATTCCAAGAATTGTTGGCATTTGTGGTTGGAAAATCAATTGAAAAATCTGTTAGCAAAATCTGAGCAAGGTTGGCAATCTTGAGGATTGTGAACATTTCCGAGTTGACAAAAGTCAAACAATTGGCATTCCCATTTAGCATTTTGTTAGCTCTTTTCTATCACCTTTGTAGCATTTTGCATCATTAGCTCTTGAAACTACATTCAAGCATACAATTGGCTTGCTTTTAAACATCTTCATTACTTTTGGGATCTTTGTGCTTCCCAGCATCATGCAACTAATTGTATTCACTTTGACAAAGTAAAGTTGTAGTTTTGAAGCGGTGCATTTCTTAACTCTAGTTTACTTTATTCTCCTATTTATCATTGCATTTTACATCATTTTCATTCTTCACATATAATATTCATTATTTTATGTTATAAACATTGTTTTCAAATTACACTTTTGCAAATGGTTTAGTGACATCGATTAAGTCCCTGTCACCGATGTTTGATCGACGACCTCTTAGTGTTTCCAGCCACCGATGTTTTTAGTCACTACACATATCAAGCCTAGGTAGGTGACTCTCTTTGTGATGCCTACAAGATTTCTTAACTACCTCTTTGATCTGCATTAGACTCTAAGTGGCCAACAAGGATTCATCATCATTAGATAGGTTGTGATGAAAAAATTTCTATTTGGTTGATTATGATGATTTTGTCTATGTTTATGTTGATGACTATGAGTGTTCCTATGAGTTCGATTTTTGGTTCTATACTAACCCTTTAGTGGAGCTTTATTTTCATACCTATGTTCATCTTTGTTAGAACTAGACATTGAAAGGAAAGAGGAAGATGTGGAACTGAAAGGATTGCCATGCCTTCTATGATGTTCTCTAGGGTCCTTTGATATATGCTTTCTAAGTTTCGAGAAGGTCCTAGGCGTTGAGGTTTCCCCTTGTCTAGGAGTTACTTCATCTTCTCCAAAGTTATCTATCTTAGGTGACTATGGTCTTTGAGTATCGTCAAGGTGGTCATGAACATAAGAATTCCCTGAATAAGGTTGGTCACTCCAATTTTCCTCACTATATATCTCATTAGTTCTCCAATGAATGTTTTTGTTATATAGTGCATTATTGCTTTCTTGTGAATGAGACATTGTTGTTAGCTTATGGTGTGTGTGATTTAATATTTTTTGAAGGATATTGAAACATCACAAAAATTTCAGCAAAACTTCCAGACAACTTCAGAGCCTCTAAAACAGCTTCAAGAAGCCCACCATGGAGTAGGCAAGGTCCCCCTGGGGCCCACATGTGAATACACCAACTTCCAGCATCCAAAATCAAAAGTTTCAGGGTCAAAAAGCATAATTTTGGCTAAGTAAATTGTGCAGACGTTGCACAGCATAAGGATCAGCTTCACCAACTTTTGGAGCCCTAGAATTGGGTCAAAATAGGCCAAAATCAAGCACAAGGACCTCCATGACCTTCACCAAGGTCCCTAGCAGCTCCCAACCTCCAGAAAATCAAGATTTGGGTCTCAAATATGCCATTTTAACTTGGTGACGCTAGGGTTATTTTTTCAGACGTTGCAAAACTTAAGGATCAACATCACCAACTTTTAGAGCCCCAAAACTCATGTACAACTTTCCAGCATAGATACATTGAACCTGGTCAAAGCAAACCCTAGCCAAAACCCTAGCCCAAACCTATAAATACCCTACCAATTCACACAAATTGGAAGCAAGAAGAAGGAGGAGAACAAGCAAGAGAAGTAACAATAGAACAACAAGAACAAAGACAAAGAAGCAAAAGCCAAAGAGGCAAAGATAAGCAAGGGCAAAAGCAACAAGAGAGAGAAGAATATTGAAAGAGGCAAAGATTGGAAAAATTGATGATGCACCCTTGACCTTGCCAAAAGGAGTCTCACTACCTCAACTGACCAAATACAATGGAGAAGGAGACCCAAATGCCCATCTAGTAACATTTAGAACTGAAAGCCTTTTACTTCAAGCATGGCCCCATGTAATCTTGCGAGTGATTGCAATGTCCTTAACCAGAAAAGCCTTAGACTAGTACTGATCTCTACCTCGTAGCTCAATATCTTCTTTAGAGAATTTGTTTCATCAATTTGTCACCCGTTTTAAATACAATCTGAAACCTAAAGCCACATTAGATAGCTTGATTCAAATTAAACAAGCGCCATTAGAGCCAACACAAAAATTTATTCAAAGGTGGAGTGCAGCCTTAAATGAACTTCATGAACCTATCCCTGAAACATATTTACTCACTATCCTTAAGTCAGCCATGAGTGACTTTATTAAGTCAAAACTTTACTACCTAAAAGCCCACACATTGAGCTAAGCATTTGTACAAATCAAAGACATAGAAGAAGTAGCACAAACAAGTAATGACCCAGCCTACTCAGCCTTTAGAAGCCAACACATAAGGAATGATAAACACAAAACAACGGTAGTAGCAGTGGCTCAGGGAAAACAACCCACTATCCCAAAAAACTATGAAAGAACAGCACCCACTCACACACCTAAAAGCTCCTCAAATATAAATAACAACATAGGTCATGCACATACCTTCGAAAGAAAAGACCCTACTCAGTACACACCATTGCCCATGAAGCCTTCACAAATGCTTGACCAACTTCTAAAGGTTGGGTTAATTCAACATAAATGAATGTCTCCTGCGGCCTCACAAAGACATGATCGCTTTTGCGAATTGGCCAAAAATCCAACCTTAGCAACACCCAACGAACCCCCTATCCCAAAGGGCTTTAGGTTGGATAGGTTTTGTGAGTACCATCAACGGTGTGGTCATGGAACTGATTAATGCTATGCATTGAAGCAAGATATACAACGCATGATAGATGGAGGTGAAGTAATATTCGATGAGACAAACCCAGTAAGGCCCCAAAATAAATCTATGGGGATCTACAAAGATCCTCTCAATACCAAAACCAACGATGCCCCATATGTGATTAATATTATCCATATGGAAAACAGACAAGACGTCCCGGGAAGACCGTTTGTGATCTATGCTCCTCCCAGTAAGGCAAGGATTCCCCTAGCCTCCACAAACAAGATGCCTCCCTTTGTTATCAAGGTACCACCCCAGGCACCCACAACACCCTTTGTGGCCAAGGATCCATAGACATCGTCCGCTAAGATGTTAAACTAGCATGACGCAGCAACAAAAACCACTAAGAAACCTTTCGTCATAAGATTGCCACAACAAGATGACCCCTCACCTACCCAAAGCCCAATATTGGACAACATCTCGATCCCTCCTCCTCCAAGGGTTGACCCCACTAGCAACCTGGCTAGGCCCACCAAATAGGAACGTAAGCACGTCACAACTCCCATGACCAAAGCAAAGGCCACAACTAGTAAAGAACAAATGAACACTGGGGCCCTTACCTCCAAGAAAACCAAGCCTAAGTCCCCCTCCCAAGAGGTCTATCTCTCAAGCTTCATGGAGGAAGTTAAAACCAATACAATAGCTAACGACAAAGACTTCGTAGCTGCACTAACCCAAGTAAAACAATCGCTAAAACAAAAGAGCACAACGATGAGTTTGTATGATCTGGTCATGACTTCAACCACTTACCGTGAAGCCTTGGCTCAAACATTAGCATCCATTCCTATTACAGAGGACATCCCCACCAACGAAGAATCCATCCATTCAACGACTTCACAATAGACACAACAGGAATTAGGGCTGGAATGAACAATAAGTTGTAAAATACATTGAACTTGGTCAAGAAAAGTGAAATTTCCAACACACATCCAACTCATGTACAACTTTCCAACACAGACACATTGAACTTGGTCAAGGAAAACCCTAGCCAAAACCCTAGCCGAAACCTATAAATACCCTACCAATTCACACAAATTGGAAGCAAGAAGAAGGAGGAGAACAAGCAAGAGAAGCAACAATAGAACAACAAGAACTAAGACAAAGAAGAAAAAGACAAAGAGGCAAAGAGAAGCAAGGGCAAAATCAACAAGAGAGAGAAGAAGATTGAAAGAGGCAAATATTGGAGAAATTGGTGATGCACATCCGATTTTTGGCTTTCGATTTCTTCTCACATTAATCACATTTCATCATCACATCATTGTGTCACATCATTTCGGGGCTAGGCGTTTGAATTGTTGTCCACACTTGTGCAACTATGCTTTGAATGGTGCATAGTCTTGTTTAAAAACAATAAAATATAGTTTCATTTTTGCCTCTCATTTACATTATTTACTTTAGTTTATCTTATGTTTGCAATATAGCTTTGTTTACACTTTATTCATAATTCAGTACACTTTATTTACATTTCATATCATTGTTTATATTTCGTTTACACTGTTTATGATAACCCAAGCACTAGCCATAGCTTACGCTTGGGGAAGTCCTTGGTTGATTTGCATGCAAACCATCCAAGGCACTCTGCCATTATTCCTTTTTCTAGCTTGCCCTCAAGTGAAGGCAGGGTTGGCTGTGGCTGCCCAACAATCTCTCGGTGTTTGTTTCCCTTCCAGCCTTACACCGACGATTTAGGTCAGTATAGATATATCATTAATACCTTTACAATGATCATGTATGATATAACTAATCTAAATAACTAGCACCATCCTCGGTAGTAATGCCAATGATTAGCAGTGAAGTATCCCTACGCCCAACCATATGAATCACAAGTGTTCATGTACAATCCAGCTGAATTCCATGGATTAAACTAGTTGTGCATCTAAATCATTATTCTTTGGTCATAGTTCATTGTCTTTCTACTTAGACTAGTGGTAGCTTTGTCATGTATGGTTTAGTCCAAAGTGAGGCATATGATGTTATCTAATTCTATGCTACTCCTAATGACAACAAAGAGATAAATTAACTAAGCTAATAAACAATGGAAAATAAGATCTAAACTAGCCTACCTACAATAAATATCCATCTCCAATTGTCTGTACATGCCAAGGATCCTTATCAAGCATATGTCATTGGGTGTGCCAAATGACCATATGTCAAGCATATGCAACGTAGGACCATCAAGCATATGTCTGTACATTACTACTAGGATTATCAAGCATATGTCATTGGGTGTGCCAAACGACACATTACTAGACTACCAAGTACTTACACTTAATCACTCATGACTAATTCATGTTCATTCCACTTAATGATAGGAACAATAGATAGCAATAAATGAAATCATTAACTAAATAAAATAGTAAACAATTAAAAAATTAAATAATTAAAGAAATAATAAATCTAAGTGAACGCTACAATGATGGAAGTATTCTCGATCTTTATTTCCAACTATGTAACATGTCCAAGTACGTTAGACTCAAATAAAGGTGCCATACAAATACAAACATCACACTATGAGCATGCACTTGGAGTAACAAAACTTCAATTTAGAAATCTAAGAAAGACTCTAAAAAACTAAGAATTAAAACTACACGTACTAACCATGCACCCAAGTGTTGTATTTATAGGCTAGCATGGAAGTAATGATATCGGATATTTGACATCATTTCTTGGGACCTGATATAAAGTATCTAATATTGGGTATCTGATATCAAGGTTGACACAATGATTACTTATGGACATTGGAGTTATGGGTTCCATGAAGTTGATTTCCTAAAGGTTGAAAGGCTTCAATTGTTAAATTCACTATTGGAGCCCTTCCATTTGGGTGGCTATTCCTCCATATTATTAACATCTCTCACAAAAATGGGAGAAATGGTGAGCATTCATAAATATTTTTAGATAATACTCATCTCCCATGAGGATATTTATGGTTATCCTTATTCCTACATATTTTCCCCCATAAAAACCTTCATGAAAATCTTGGAGGAATCTTAATTCATTTTTATCAGGTACACACCATCGATATTTATGTGATATTTAACCTAATAAAGAAATTATTGTTTCTTCCTATGAATCCATTTAGTAAAATTATTTTGTATGAGTAGATATGAGAGGAACTTGTCACACCAATTTATGACCCTTGATATATGAACTTCAATGAACATACCAAAGAGGAGTTCATCTAGAAATTGATCAAGTAAGATTCTTTCTCATCATTACTATTCCATCTTAATCAAGATAAATGATAAACAACTACATTTTCAATTTCTTCCTTGTCTACCATGGTGAGATGAAATTCCTATAAGATCATCAACCATCATATAACATTAGAGCTTACTATTGGTTTGTTTATAAGTAATAAAATTACACTATGGTTAGTGCGCAAAAATATTCGATATTCAAGCACATAGTGTCTAAATTTTCCAAGCATACACCATTTTCATGATTTTTTTTCAATAGTGGTATAGCATTCATAATGTTCTTTATTATAAAATTAATACAATATGGATGTTTTTAATCATTCATTTGTGTAGGCACTACTTCCAAGGCATACTTAGATGCATCTTTCATGATGTAAAATGATTAAGACCAATCTAGGATGTGTCGAATTGGAATTTCTATAAAATTTTGCTTCATATGTTGGAATTCTTATTTGTATTCCTTGGTCCATTCAAATACTACATCCTTCTTAATAAGCTCTGACACTGGCTTGGTGATTTTGATAAAATTTTCAATGAAGTGCCTGTAGCAATGAGTATGATCAAGGAATGACCTCACATCTTTGATAGTTTAAGGTTATTTGATTATTTCTTGGATGATCCTTAACCTTTTAGAGTTCACCTCAATTCCTTTTCCTGAAATCCTATGTTCTAAGATAATGTCATCTTGGACCCTCAAGTGGCTCTTCTACTAGTTGAGCTACAAGTTTTTCTCCACACATCATTTTAATACTTACTCATGATGGTCCAACAATACTGGGTGGTTTTAACCACCAAAGAGATAAAAAGGATACAATTGACAATTGTTCTTGGTGGTTACAATATCATAGAAAATTAAAATACAACCACTAAGATACATAGAAATACAAGCTATAGTTGCAACTTATTCCATACATATATATCCCTTTTATTTTTCTTCTTCAAAATGAGATGTCAAGTCTTCTAAGTGATGTATAGAGAAGTTACAATTTCAAAATATCTCACCTAACTTCTCTCCCAAGTAACTTGTCCAACCAATAGGAGATTACTTGCTAAAATATCCTAGCTAACTTTTCTCCCAAGTTAGGAGGTTACAACTTACTTATTTAATTAGGAAGGAGTTATTTAGGAAGTTATACATATAATTAGGAGAGATTTATGCTTTAGAAGTTATATCTATAATACAAATAATTGTAGGTAGTAACTTATTTTGAACAATAATGTTTTTGGAGTCTTGAGATAATTTTTAAAAAATGTAAGTTTATAATGGGGCTCCATACTTTAGTGCATACGGTATTTTGGATTATTTTAAATTTTTAAATTTTATTAATAAACTGCAGCATCAGCCCAAAATATCTCCGGACACTTGTCTTTGATGTGCCCTTGTGTCTTTGTCACCATGTTCGTTGGACCAAGATGTGATGCCAAATGCATCGGCATTGGGCCTGGCTGCTGTTTAGCGATGGCGTTACTGATTTTTGGAAGTTACAGGGATGAGCTGGAAATGCACCTGCTTGTTGTCTACCCTTTGTTCTCTACCTGTTATTCTCTGTTCATTGTTTTGCACAGTGCAACTGTAGACGTGTAGAATAGAACACAAAAAAATGCAGGTTCTGACTTGGGTGTTTTCCATGCATGCTACCACCGCGTGTTGTATTGGTGTCACTGCCATTGTCGCAGACCTCCCTGTGCACGACAGAGACCGCTACCTATCTTCTTTGTTTCGGAGGTCCCACGCATGCCCAAAGCTCTGCACAGTCTTGAAGTTCTTGAATGTTTTCCGGAGCAAGGAGGACTTTTCTTTTGCTCTTTCTTTTGCCACGTCGTCTACGCCTTCGAACTTCATCTATGTTTTCATGATTTCTAGCGATAACTCGCCTTCTTCTTGGGTAGGGTTAGGGTTTACGTGAGAGGAGGAGGAGGACCACTCAAAATTATGTTCATGTTTTCTACAACTAATGCAACCTCCAATATCAAGCTCTACAATGTGTCATCTATAGGTCAATCAATTTTGTCGTCGATCTTTGTCATGGCAATGGTGAGGTGTAGATCCCTCGTGGTCGCATTCCATTTTTGTGATAATGTAGGCATTGCTGGAGACGAAAATTGAATTGCAAATGCCCAAATCTGGGATGAACCCTACTGCTACTGCTCCTACTCCTGCAATTGTAATACGGTAAGAAACCTTCCAGCCACTACCAGCTTCATGTTTTGCAGTATAAAGATTTAAATTTTGGACTTTAGCACCAATGTATGTGCCTAGATAAGTTAAGGTTTGGTAGTGTTCAATGATTCTAGGCTCATTTTTGTCCAAAATGCCAACAACCTTTGAATATAATTTTGATAACTTTTGTAAGTCATTGAAAATGAAGCAAGAGGCTTACCAAAATAATACCCATGAGTATTAGTTTTTCAAATCAGGATTCTTACTGTTCCATAGAATGGCCAAATTTGCCAACATTTCTGCCCCCTTAAAAAAATTTAAATAAACTTATGCAGCCTCATTTCCAAACTAAAAAAAATCTTGAAATTTTCATTGAATTTTTACATTCAAGAAGAAATATTTTTTGAGGAAAATTCCCATTTAACATAAGGTGAGATGGGATAAAAACCTCATTCCTAGGAGAAAATCAAAATGTACATAACAACTATACATTATCAAGTCCTTCAATGGACTATTCTTGGGATCGAAACTAAATTGTGAGGGTTACCCTAGTGGGAATCCTCATCTCCTTCACCTTTTCATAGGATATTTTTGATGTGATATAGGCGGTCTTATTATCTTCTTGTTTGGTGGAGCTCTCACCTTGATCTAGTGGAGCTTTCTCTTCAACCTTTTCATCATTTTCTTGGAAGAGCTCTTTTGTTCTTCTCCATTGACTCCTTCATTTTCCTCTTGAGAGGTCAATGATTCTCCCCATCCCCATGATGACTTTCCATGAGTTAGTGGCTCTTCTTCTTTTTCTTCTTCTTTGGAGAAATCTTGATATCACCCCCAAACATTGGACTCAATATCCAAACCCCAAGTGAGAAAAGAAAATTCATCAGATAGCCAAGCCATAAAAGGGCATTCCTTTGGAGCTCCACAAGATCTAGCCTTTAGATAAGCCTTCAATACATGTTCAAGGAAACAACCCATCACATATGGAATAAAAGGCTTTCTCATTGCTTCCTTAAACTCTATTAGCTCTCTCTAATCTTCACTACCAAACTTGAAATGAAAGATGATGAAATCTTAAGCAATCTAACCCTTCTTTCATAGGTGCTAAAAATTTGAACTCCCATCCAAGTGTCTTCAACCAAGCTTCCTTCTTTTTAGGCATTTAAAACATTTGTCACAATCCTCTCCAAGTGGTGGATGAGTCTCATTCACCACTTGTCAAACTTGTAGAATTCTACTTGTTTTACTTGTAGGCTTCCAGTTGCCTCATTTGAAGGATAGACACTATATCCCTAGTAATATTTACATAATACTATATACATATATTATTTTGTGTGATTACATCTTCAATTTGTATGCAATTTTCCCAAATAATGTTTTATATGCAAAACATTATATGGAAATTGCAATTCCATGCCATCCAGGGTTGATAATTTGTAGGTATCCTCTAACAATTGCTTTGTAATTTGAAAGGGACCAATCCATGTTGGAGTAAACTTATTTGGTTTCTTCACATTCCATAATAGGACAAGGTCCCCTATATTCAAAGTTCTTTTCAAAGATTTCCTATCAAACCATCTTTTGACTTAAGAGGTATTTTGTAACAAATTATCCCTTGCTTTATCTACTTCAGCTTCTCTTTTAATAAGCAAAGTCATGAAACTTCTATCTTTATCAGTCTTTTCACTATATCTTTGTACAAATTTAGAAGCTAAGCTTATAATCTTGTTTTAAATTCTTGCTGGCAAACCATAGACTAAATTATATGGCGATGTCCCAATAGCTTTCTTGAATCTAATTCGATCTTNGCAGGTCCATTGTCTGACACTAACACTTCGAGTAGACCAAATCTACTTAGAATGTTGTATTCTAGAAACTTAATCATGTCTGATGCTAAACTTCCTCTTAGAGCCTTTGCTTCAGACCATTTAGTAAAATAATCAGTACCTGTGAGAATAAATTTGTGTCCAGCTCTTGAAGGAGTAATTGTACTGACAAAATCCAAACTCCATTGCTGAAATGGTCTATCCGAAACTACTGGTTTTAAAGGGGCCCTAGCCTTTTTAATCTTGGGTCCATGAACTTGACATTTATAACATTTTTGAATCTTTGAACTAATTTCTTGATACATGGAAGGCCAGTAATATCCATATCCAAGTATATGTTGCATAGTTGACTTAGGGGATTCATAAAATAAATTCAAATGATCATGGAATTGTTCCAAGATGAAACTAATTTGATCATTATGAACACATTCCAATAAAACTCCCTGAAAATATTTTCTATATAATATACCATCTTTAACTACAAATCTTTGTGATCTTTTGAAGAAAGCTCTATTTTGACTTGCAGTTAGATTATTTGGGATTTTTCTAATAGTAAGAAACTTTAGAATATCATCATACCAATTCTCTTCATTGTTGTCAAATGTAGAAACTTCACTTTCTCTAGTCATTAACTTGGCTAGACCCATTCCCTTAATTGTCTTTCATATTTCCAATGAAAATCTGAAACTTTGCAAGTTTATAAGCCATTTTCCTCTTTTCAATCCAATCTCATTTTGGGATAGGAATCGCTTGACTATAGGTTCAATTAGCATAATGTGAACTAATGAACTCTCCAAATAATATTTAAAATGCTAAAGTGCCTTGATTACTACAAAAGCTTGTTTCTCTAAGTCTGAGTAATTTAACTCTGAACCTTTCAACCGATACCCAAAAAATCCAATTGGTTCATCTTGACCTTCACTATCTTTTTGTGTAAGAACAGCAGCGATAGAATCATTTGAAGCAAAAGAGTATGACCAAAAATATTCTTTAAGTTTAGGCTTTACCAAATATGGAGCCTCTTGTATAGCCTTTTTGATTTCTGATAAAGCTCTCTCTGATTCTGATGTTTTCTCTACTTGGACATCCTTTTTTAGCATATGCATCAAAGGTTTGGTAATTTTAGTAAACCCAGGGATGAACTTCTTCACAAATTTTATCTTACCAAAGAAATATCTAAGAGATTTCTTACTTGTGGGATGCTCAATATTTTATACTGCTTAAATTCAGGATTTGTCTATGGCAATCCCTTCTTGACATATCACATGGCCTAATAAACTTCTAGATTTAACCCCGAAGATATACTTCTTAGGATTTAATGAAATACGAAACTCACGACATTTATCAAATACTTGTTAGAGATGATCAATATGATCTTCTTTTTTCTTTGAAAATACTGTAATATCGTCCAAATAAACCACCACGAATTTTCCTAATAAATCCTTAAATGCTAGATCCATTGCTCTTTGAAAAGTAGCTCCGGCATTCGACAATCCGAATGGCATTCTTTGGTAAGGGAAAGTTCCCCACTTGGTGATAAATGCTATTTTGAATCTATCATTCTTATCTACCATGATTTGATTATAACCTAAGAAACCATCTAGGAAAGAATATACTTGACAACCTGAGACTTTAATAAGCATCTCATCAATTCTTGGAAGTGGATACTTATCTTTCTTTCAAGCATCATTGAGATTTCTAAAGTCTACACAAAGTCTTATATCACCATTTTTATTTCTTACTGGGACAAGGTTAGCAAGACATGTAGAATATCGTACTAGATATATAATTTGTGCTTGCAACAACTTCTTGATTTTGGCTTCCATAGCTGCTTTGAATGATGGGTTAAATTTCCTTTGTTTTTGCTTGACTGTTTTGCAACCTTCCATTAAAGGAATCTTATGCGTCATCACATTTTGCCAAAAAGCTTTAAGATCATCATAAGACCAAGCAAAATTGTCCAATTATCTTTTAGACATGATAACAAATCTTGCTTGAAATTTGAATCTCTTTCCTTTGTAACATTTAACATCTTCAGCATTTTGTCTAATTCAAAATTTACTACTTCGAAAGCCTAACTACTTGGATTTTGTATGTCTTTTCTAGTAAGTAAATTTTCCTTGAACTCATGTTCCAAATCAATCATCCTCTTTGGAATGAAATTAGCTTTTGAATTTGAAGACATTTCAAATATCACTTAACCCTCAGATTCTTGTTTATTTTTCATAAATCTTAGTACTTGATCATCATCTTCAAATACTTGCAAATGTCTTATATTGTCTAGTACTGATGGTTGAT
>MNCI01034785.1:29211-57785 GCA_015680685.1 Gnetum montanum | reverse complement strand
TTGTAGGTAGTAACTTATTTTGAACAATAATGTTTTTGGAGTCTTGAGATAATTTTTAAAAAATGTAAGTTTATAATGGGGCTCCATACTTTAGTGTATACGGTATTGTGGATTATTTTAAATTTTTAAATTTTATTATAAACTACAGAATCAGTCCAAAATATCTCTGGACACTTGTCTTTGATGTGCCCCTATGTCTTTATCATCATGTTCGTTGGACCGAGATGCAGTGTCGAATGCATCGGCGTTGGGCCTGGTTGCTGTTTAGCGATGGCGTAACTAATTTTTGGAAGTTGCAGGAACAAGCTGGAAATTCACCTGCTTGTTGTCTACCCTTTTTTCTCTGCCTGTTATTCTCTATTCATTGTTTTCCACAGTGCAACTGTAGACGTACAGAATAGAACACCAAAAAACGCAGGTTCCGATTTGGGGGTTTTCCATGCATGCTGGGACCGCATGTTGTATTGGTGCCTCTGCCATTGTCGTAGCCCTCCACATGCGCAACAGAGACTGCTACCTATCTTCTTTGTTTCGGAGGTCCCGCGTGTGCCCAAAGCTCTGCACAATTTTGAAGTGAGCAAAGTGAGGAGGACTTTGCTTTTGCTCTTCCTTTTGCTGCGTTGTCTACGCCTTCAAACTTCATCTGCATTATCATGATTTCTAGTGATAACTCGCCTTCTTCTTGGGCAAGGTTAGGGTTTATGTGAGAGGAGGAGGAGGAGCTCTTGAAATTATGTTCATGTTTTCTGCAACTAATGCAACCTCAAATATCAAGCTCTGCAATGTATCGTCTATAGGTCAGTCAATTTTGTTGTTGATCTTTGTCATGGCAATGGTGAGGTGCAGATCCCTCGCGGTCGCGTTCCATTTTTGTGACAATGCAGGCACTGCTGGAGATAAAAATTGAATTGCAGATGCCCAAATCTGGGATGAACCCTACTGCTACTGCTCCTACTCCTGCAACTGTAATACGACAAGAAACCTTCCAGCCACTACTAGCTTCGTGTTTTGTAGTATAAAGATTTCAGTTTTGGACTTTAGCACCAATGTATGTGCCTAGATAAGTTAAGGTTTGGTAGTGTTCAATGATTCTAGGCTTATTTTTGTCCAAAATGCCAACAACCTTTGAATATAACTTTGATAACTTTTGTAAGTTATTGAAAATGAAGCAAGAGGCTTACCAAAATAATACCCATGAGTATTAGTTTTTCAAATAAGGAGTCTTACTGTTCCATAGAATGGCCAAATGTGCCAATAATTTGGCATAATAACAAGTGGTATCACCCTCTCACCATCTCCCATAGCATAGATGAATCATAACTTAAGAAGTTTTTCAACTTCAATTTTGATAATGTGTTTCACCTTTTGATTCAACCTTCTTTGTGGCTATCTCTTTGGATTGATGGTAGAGTCCATATAGATCAAGTACTAGCAGATGGATGGATCTATTCCAATCAATTCATTATATGACTAGGCAAAGGTTGTTGGCTATATTTTTACAACTTTTAGTAGCTTTCCTTTCTATTCTTTAGTGAGGTTAACATTGATTATTACTAACTTGCCACTATCAAGAAATACATACTTTAGAGTTGCCAATAAAGATTTGAATTCAAGAAGTTCTTACTTGAAATCATCAATAATTTACAACTCTACCCAATCCATTTCTACTCCTATGTAGAATAGTTAACTCTAAATTTACTCCTTTTCATCCATATTATTAATATAAGCACTTGTGAGGAGTTCAAGTAGCTCAATGCATATTTTTAAACTAAAGCTATCATTTGTTATTAACCATAGGGTACCCTCTTATTTTGTGGTGGATGTGTATAGTCATCTTTGAACATTTGATGTTTTGGTATACTTATTACATGTTGTAATGAATGTACTTTTTACAACCCATAATTTTTGCACACAAGGGCACCCTATGTCACTATATGTGACGCATAAAACCCTCTTCTTCTCAACTTTCCCAAAGTCATTTTCTTGGATATTTCAAAGATGAGATCTCTAATCCTTAGCTTGAAATTAATTAGGCTCAACCAAGTCCATCCTATCATAATTGTGAAGTCCCCTTCACAATTTTCCACATAGATTACTAGAAAATCAAGTACTAGGTAAGACCATCCATAAATGGTGGTCATAATGTTCTCCACTAATCCTAAGGGAACAATGATGGATTAATCAATGAGATCTAACCTAATATTGCATTTCTTTAGTGGAGGTAGGTTCCAAGTTTTATACATCTCTTGGGAAATTAGCTTCACCTAAAAACCTAAGTCTAATAGAGCTTTACATGGATCATTTCCTACAATCTATAAGTAAATTAGTGGACTTTAAAGATCAAATATTTTCCTAGGAAGGTGCCCTTCTTTAATCCAATCTATAACTGCATGAGTTAGCATGATAATATGCACATTTTAGATCCTTCAGTTTGAAGGTGACTCATTCATAATTTCTAAAGCAGTTTGTAAAGGATCAATATTCACAAATAAGGATTAAGACCTTAGAAGAGGGTTGAATAAGTTCCACAATTAAAATTGCTATATTCACCAAAAACCTTAAAGGGTAGAATCCAAGCACACCTTTAGACTTTGTTGCTTCAACATTTGGTTTTAAGGGAACCAAAAACTTTATGAGATTTAAGGTCTACTATAGAGTGTTTCATTGCTACAAAACCACTTAATCCCACAAGGTTCTAACAAGCTCAAAATGTGGTTTAAAGGACCCCACAACCTTTACAAATGTGAGCTTTACACTAGAGTATTTTGTCGCTACAAAACCACTCAACATCACAAGGTCCCAAAAAGCAACAAGGAAATAAGTACATCACCATTGTAGGGATACAAGAAAATAAATAAAAAGATCATAGAAAAAGTGTAACTTGATTTATAGAGTCCTTGCAATGGGGCTTAATGCTACCAATACATACACAAGATAATACAATTAAGAACAAGCACAAATTCTCTTTAATTAGCCTTGGATAGATTTGATAATGAATAGTACTTGAATATTTTCCAAGAATTCCACTTTATCTTATACCCTTTGAGTTTCCAAGAACTCCTTGGAATTCATGCAATAGCTACTAAATAGCTAGTTTAGACATATACTTTGAGGATGAGATGTCTAACTACATCTAGCTATAATGTAAGAGATACATCTACCTAATAGTGGGGACATCTACTCTCCAAGATAGATGTCTATTATTTTTGTGATACATCTACTTTACTTTCACACTTTGAGATCTAGAAGATTCCTTTGTCATTTTGGCATCTTGAAAATCCTCAAAACATCTTCATTTAGCTTGTAGACTCTATTTTCATCTATTCTCTCATCTTGTCCACTTATTCTTTGTTTTGACATATCAACATCAATATCATTCTAAGATAGCTCTTATTCTAAGGTCTTGGATCTTCATTTTAAGTCCTTGCTTATTATGGTCGTGTAAGACTACAATCACACACACACACATTCTACATTCCCCATTTTCTCTAAGGTTTTGACATACTAAAAGGTCAACAATGCCCCCTTTTGGGTGATGTCCAAAACATAAGAAAATGGGTTAGTACATCCCATGATATATAAATTATTAAGTAGTTAAAGACACATATTTGTAAATACATATCTAGCTAAGAATGATATAGAGATGAATAGCTATTAAAAAAATATGCATCCTTCAACATTGATTTCAAAGGACTAAAATGTAACCTATAAAGTACAACACATAATCATTAAGCACAAAGAGATATAATTAAATCCTTTTAAATCTATAATATATCCATTTATGATCAAAGGTTGAGTAATGAAGATTAGTTATCCTATCTCTGTAACAATAAGCCATGAAGCACATTATAGTATCTCACGAATAACACATTGATATATACCATCCACTACATAGAGAGCATCAATATAACCATATATCCATAACTATTCAATATATCCATAATTCATAACTATTTTCAATGCTCAAGGATAAAACAACATATGCCCATGTTCAAACCATCACATCATAAAATTCTTCCCCTTTTGGACATCATCAAAAAGTGACCTGGGCCTTTACATTTAAGCATGTTGAGGATCCTAAAATAATCATTCAAATAGGTATGAATATAGTAAACAAAAATCAAATCACAACAAATAGTCTCCATTATATGTAATATTTATGTAGAAATTTAAGAGAACCTTGTCAACATATCTCCCTTTTTGGAACATCATAAAGATATGGCAAATTAATGTCATGGTACTGAAAGTAAGATAAATAGCATTTAAAAACTTTATGTGCAAAGATATCTATGCATAAGAATGATCATGTTGGATACTATAAAAGATCAAAAAGTAATATAGATCATATCACAAGAATATTCATAAAACAATTTAATATGATAATGTTAAAATCAAATACCAGCATAAATATCTTGTTCAATAATATTTTTACCATAATTTCCAATTTATCCTTGAATATTGAATATCTTCTCTCATTACATATACCATTGAAGGTACTTGAGTTTCCTTTGGTGAGAATTTCATTATCAAGAAGAAAAGCAGCACATTTTTCTTTATCCAAAAAAAAATTAAAATAGTAAAATCTAAGCAAATCAAAAATTAGGAACAATTGATCATATCCTTAATAAGATGCTTCTAAAGAAAAAATATATAATCATTTCAATTTCAAAAATTCTCACAAAGAAATCCATCTTAAGATAAAAGATCCAAAACGTAACTTGAAAAAGTAGGCACACACTATTATCTTAGATGCTTTACCAAGTTCAATATACTTCTTTCTTGCTCATTTTCTGATATAGATGCTAGAGTGGGAGGACTTATTACTTGAGTTTATTTTAATGAGTCTCCAAAGACTTCCCCTATGCTAGTGGCTCAAAAGATGATAATCTTTGCTGAGGTGTATTCTCCCCCTACATATGTTCTCTCACTCGTTAAATCATATGTTGTAGAAAGAGTGATAATCTTCTCTTAAGCCTTTTAGGATCCTCATGCTATTTGGTTACAATTTTTATTATGCATCCATTGCTTGAACATCTATTCATGGGTCACTTTTCCTTTATAGAAAAGCATTTTTGAACCTTATTAATAAATGTCAACAAATCTGCAATGCAATACTAAGATCAATTATGGAGACATTTTGGAAACCAAAGTCTCTTGTTAGCAGTATCTTATGATAAAAAATGGAATCTAAGAATTTTCAACATAAATACAATATATTTTCTTTGGTTATTTAATACAAAGCTTCTTTAATGAAAATTCATTTATATAAGGGTACCAAACTAAATGATTCTATTACAAAATAAAACTTTTACAGATAGTTTGTACTTTTATGATAGCTTCATCATCCAATAGGTTATGTAGATCATAATGATATGATTTGGATCACAAGACATATATGTTCTATAGCTAAGATATGGATTTAATAATCAAACTTACTTGATCTTACCTTGAAACACTTTTTTGCAACTCAACATCTTGGATGATCAAGAGATATTTGGTGGTCAAAGTATTCAAAGATCATCTATCCAAAGAACTTCAAGTCTAAAAATATTTATAAAAAAACTAATTTACCCTAATTATTTTAAGCAAGGAAATAAATACCTACCATTACTTACCTTACTTCCTTTTTAATATGAACAAGATTAGTGGAGTTTGAGATGAGGTCCTCCATCATAGAGTATCTTCTTACCATCCAACTTACCTTTTCTTATTAGCACTTTTGTATGTATTCTCAAACTCATGTGAGACTCCTTTATTATGTTTATGTTTTTCTAGATGAGATGACTCATAATTTCTAATAGTTATTTATCCAAATCCCTTCATTTCCTCAAAGGCTACTCCACCTTATTATTCATTTATTCTCCTAACTTTTTTACCTTGTAAGATACACTTACTAGACACCTCTTGACAAGACCAATCAGTCATGTGATTTTTCTTTATATATCCATAATAATAACCTTGCTCATGTCTACATTTATTATAGAAAAAATATAGAGTATTTTTAACTTGAATGAGATTATCAAGTGTGATCTTGTTTCTTCTTTTAGATGATATTGAGTTTGTACAAGCATTCTTTTGAGAGGTTTCCTTCAGATTTTCACTTTTTGTATTGATTTTGAGAATTATCCTCATTTTTTTATTCCTTTACTCTTATGTATCCCTACACATCTACTCATCCAAATTGGTTTGTACTTGAACCTCAACTTTTACGTCTGAGAGTTCCTTTTTTAACTTAAAGAATAAAGTGTAAAGTTCAAATATTTTTCTATACATATTTTTCTTTGTCTTTTTAACTAGATAATGTAGAATAATGATTAAGGATCATTGAACTTAGAAGGTGGGGGATGAATAAGTTCTCATAATAAAAAATTTTCCAACACAAAGGACATAACAAATTTTAATAGGGTTCTCCAACTTGGGTAGTTCACACTTGGAGGGTAGATCACTTGCACACCTCTAAACTTTGTTCGTTCAAAAATTTAGTTTATAGTTTCTTCATTGTGATAACCCTCAACCTCAAAAGGTCCCAACAAGCTTAAAAGTAGTCTGAAGGGCACCACACCCTGTCCAATCTCTAAGCTTCACTCTAGAGTGTTGTAATGCTACACCAACCACTCAATCTTGCAAGGTTTTGACAAGCTTAGAATGTGGTTTTCAGGATTCCAAAACGTTTAAAACTTGATCTCTACTCCAAAGTATTGTGATGCTATACCAACACTCAATCCCAGAGGATCTTGACAAGCTCAAGCAAGATGCCTTCTTGCAAGAATCACATCAACCTTGCAAGGCAACAAAAGAGAACAACAATTACAAGTAAAGGATGCAACTAATTTTTCTTATCCTTGTACTTTGAAGCATAACAAACTTTTACCACTTACAATATGATGTAGAAAATGATTGCTTGATGTTGAAACTTGATCATTTTCCAAGCTTCTAAATTTTCCAAGAGAATGAAGTCTTTTTATAGCTTATATTTTTCCAAATTTACTTTGTAATTCATGCAACATCTATCTAATAATCACTAGAGATTTCTTCTTCGAGGCTAAAATACCTTTCTACATCAAAATTTCATTTGGGAGAGACATCTTCTCTACATGGAAGACATATACTATTTATAAAAGATGTCTTTCTAAATTTGACCTCAAGTCTAGGGAGACATCTACTATTTTTGGAAAGATGTCCTTGAAATTGGAAAGACATATCTTATGTGGGACCCAAAACTGAAACTACTCATTTTGATGCTAGGAGCCTCCAGATGCCTCCAAACAAGTTTCCATACATCTTATAACCTCCTAGACTCATCAAGATGAGCCAAAAACACTCCAAAATATGCCAAAACATCTAGTAATCGTCTTCAATAAAAATAAACACATTTTTCTTGAATTATTTGTATTTTTCCATGCTCCCTTGAGTTCTTATGATCCAAAATTTTCTTGTGGGTCCTTGAGTCCTTTGTTCTTGCTCTTGTAAACACAACAACCACATAAACATCCTTTGTTCTCCATTCTCCTTAAGGTTTTGACATACCAAGAGGTCAACAATCTTCCCCTTTTTACTGATGTTCAAAACTTAATAAAATGGATTAGTAGACATGAAAATATCCAAATATCCATAACTATTCTCTTTCCCTTTTTGAATAGCATTAAAAATAATAAAGCACATAAACCGGTCTCTAAAGAGATATCATAAAAGAGCAACATCATATAGTATGCATGACCATTATAAAAAAACACAACTCTCCCCCTTGTTGGATATGAACAAAAAGAGAATGAGGAAGTCACATATTTAAGAAGAAATATTTGTTATGAAAGATATATTATTTTAGAGTAGAAACATATAGTTATGGAGAGCCATTTCATAACAATCATAACCATCATTACATAAATCTCTTCCCCTATATGGACATCACCAAAAAGGATCTAAACACCTACAAAAATGTTTCATAATATAAATATTCATTACATAAAATATTTTTTAAAGAGAACCAATTGAAAAGATCACATCTCAATAATTTCATAGGGCTAATGAAGTAAAACTAGTTTTTATCAAAGAACAACCCTTCATTTGTTTACAACAAGAAGAACAGCTAATCTAAGCCTTTCAATAGATATTCAAGAGAAAGTAACCTATTTCTAAACCAATGATACCATGAATCTATAATCATCCAAGATTCTTTTGAAAATATCAACAATATGATATCAAGTTAATGGCAAGTGAGTTTAAAACATGAAGATCCAACTTTTAAGACAAAGAAACACATCTAATCATGCTAAATATATCAGAATATCAAACACAACCAATCAAATTTTTTATCCAAAAGAAGACTCATAAACTAATATATGATAATCATGTTAAATGCAAAGAAAATAGCATATGGATATACCTCATATCTTACCAAAAGAGATCATGAACACCTATTCTAGTACAACAACTATTCTAATATGTATCAATTCATATTTGCAGTAAGGGCCTTAGGTACTTAAAAAGATATATTCTCAACATACAAAAGGTCAAACAATAAATACAGCTCATAGGTAATTTTATATAACATATAAAAATAAAGAGCTTTCACCATAAAATTTCATATTTAGCTAAGAAGTTAATAAATATCCTCTTTTACAATCTTCCCAAATGAATATGCTCTTCCTTGCTCATTTTTTTACTAAGGGTTTGCTAAAATATGAAGTTTTTCTACTTGAGTGTCTTTTGGTAAAAGCCTCAAAAGACTTTTCCTATAGTAGTGACCTCTTGAATTAGGTACAAGCTCCCCCTACATATGTGCAGATTCAAATACTCCCTTTGGATCCTTTTAGATCAACTTGTTCTTTTCTCATCCAAGTACTATCCCTAAAAGTCAACATTAAGATTAAGTATGGATACTAAAGTCTCCTATTAATAGTACTTCATAATGATTCCTTTTGAAATGATACTTTTCTTAGAAGATTCATGAATTGCATTGAAGGTACTAATTTAATTTCTTCAATTATCATATAGCAAAAATCCTCCAAAATAAATTTAACTTTATTATTTTGAAAATTTAAAAGTTCATTACATAATAAATCAAACCTCTAATCCTCATTAAGTTCATCATCTGAGGTATCAGCATCATCATCTATAAGAGCCATACAGATGAGGTGTGGATCCTTTTCATTATCCTTCACCTTTTCTTCACTTTTCTCTTCATCATCCCAACTCAAGTATAAGTTGGTCTTTCTTATGTTATCATCATTTCTATCTTTCCATTATAACCTACCATTACTAGGACATTTAGAGATCACATGGCCTCTTCCACCATATACCAAGCATTCTATTCAAGATGAATCAAAATTAGAACTTGAAAAATTTTTACTTCTTTCCTTAATTTCGAATTAATTGGGTTTTTTTATTAAAGCTCTTACTCATCCACTCAATCACATTGATTAGTTTTTAAATCTCATCCTTAAGATCTGAGTTCTCTTTCTTGAGATAAAAACATTCATCATTAAGAACTTTAATTTTTATTTCCTTACCATGTAAAGCATATTTTATCTCAATGCACAAATTTTGAAAAGAAATAAATTCATGATAAAATATCCCATACCTTTCTTCAAAGGAAACATCATTTAGATAATCACATTTTTTGTTAACTTTACAATCAACTTAGAATGTGGTTTGCAAGATCCCACAACCTTTATATCTTGAGCTCTATTCTAGGGTGTTGTGGCACTACACCAACACTCAACCCACAAGATCTTAATAAGCTCAAGAAAGATGTCTTCCCACAAGAATCACATCAACCCCATAGGGCAACAAGAGAGAAAAAAAATTACAAGGAGAGGATGCAACTAATTTTTCTAATCCTTGTACTTTGAATCACAACACACTTTTCCCACTTACAACAATACAAAAGATAATACAATGAAGTACAAGAATAACATAATGATGTAAATAATGATTGATTAATGTTAAGACTTAATCATTTTCCAAGCTTCTACATTTTCCAAGAGAATGAAATCTTCTTATAGCCTAGATGTTTTCAAATTCACTTCAAAATTCATGCAATATCTATCTAACAATCACTAGAGACATATTCCTTGAGGCTAAGATGTATTTCTACATTAGAATTTCATTTGTGAGAGACGTCTTCTCTACAAGGAAGATGTTTACTATTTCTAAATGATGTCTTTCTAAATTTGACCTCAAGTCTATGGGGACATTTGCTAGTTTTAGAAGACATCTTTGTAATTGTAAAGACGTCTCTTCTATGGGGGCCAAAACTAAAACTGCTCATTTTGATAATGGGAGCCTTTGGATGCCTCCAAACAAGTCCCCATAGACCTTATAACCTCATAGACTCATCAAAATGAGCCAAAAACACTCCAAAATATTTCAAAATATCCAAGGATCATCTTCAACAAAAATAAACACATTTTGCTTGAATTCTTAATATTCATCCATGCTCTCTTGAGTTCTTGTGATCCCAAGTTTTCTTGTGAGTCCCTGAGTCCTTTTCTCTTACATCTATAAACATAAGAACCATACAAACATCATTTTTTCTTCATTTTCCTTAAGGTTTTAACATACCAAAAGGTCAACAATGATATTCTCATGCAATTCACTTTACTTTTCATCATTTTTACCTTTAGATTCATCAGAGACACCTATAAAATTTTCATTTGTGAGGGCCATGCATATAAGATATGAGTCCTTTGTTGCATCATCTACCTCTTCCTCACTTTCTTCTCCATCATTCCAGCTAGTGTAGAAGTGTCTTTCTTGACTTAGTTTCATTTTTATCTTTTCATTGCAACATGTCAGTACTAGGATATTTGGAGGCCACATGGTCTCTTCCACCACAAACCCAACATTCTATAGAAAATGCATCAAAATTTTATTTTGTAAAATTATTACCTTTATCTTTACCTTTGGTACTGAAGTGATTAGGGCTTGATTGATTGAAACTTATTTCTTTCCTTGCAAGAATGCTTTGAACTATCCTTGATATAAGAGCTACTTCATCTTCATTATTTATTTCTTGTTCAAGAAACTCCTCCCTTGATGTATATTTGAGGGTGATAGGATTTTATTTTATTACTTCTTCACTTATTTCATAAGCAATAAGAACACTTTGAAGCTCTTCAAATTTTAGCACCAAGAAATCTCTAATTTCTTCCATAGTGATGACTTTTTATCTAAACTTGGGCTGCAAAGTTCTCGTTATTTTTATGATCACATCACTTTTTGGTAAGTCCTTTCTCATCCCTATAATTACTACAACAAGATCATTTTTCCTAGAGAATTAGTCCTTAATCTTTTCTCCTCCTTTCATTTTAAGCTTTTCATATTCGCTTTGCAACACAAAAAGTTTTGATTGCTTGATAATAGATGTGCCCTCATAGGTTCCCTCTTACATTTTCCATATTTCCTTTATGGTTTTACACCTAGCTATTCTGTTAAAATTAGATTTATTTAATGTAAAATACATATAGTTTTTAGCTTTTGAGTCAAACATGAACTTATATTTTTCTTTTGAAGTCCATTTGCTTCATGGCTTGAGTGATTTTGTGGTGCTATCAATGGGTCATCTATAGCCTTCAAGAATTGACTCCAAGACTTCAAATTCCATGGATTCAAAGAATCCTTGCATTCTTACCTTCCAATATAAAAAGTCAAATCTAGTGAACATCGATGGCTTGGTGTAAAACATCCCCTCCATTGTTCACTCTTCAAATGTGAAGCATGAACTTGAGAGTACCAAGCTCTAATACCACTTGAGGATCAAGAACTTAGAAATGGGGTTAAATAAATTTCCTAATTAAAATTTCTACAACCACCAAAACCAAACATAATTTTTATGTGATTACTCAACTTGGGTACATCCACGCTCAAAGCGTAGAATCCAAGCACACCTCTAAACTTTGTTACTTCAAAATATGGTTTGAAGGGCATCACAATCTTTATAATATTTGAGCTATGCTCTAGATTTTTTCATTATCATGAAGCCACTCAACCCTACAAGCTTTCAACAAGCTCAAAATGTGGTTTAAAGGATCTCACAAACTTTACAAACATGAGCTCTATACCAAAGTGTTTTCTTGCTACAAAACCACTCAACCTCACAAGGTCTCAACAAGCTCAATGAAGATGCCTTTCAACAAGAAGCGCATCAACCCTATAGGGCTACAAGGAAAGAAAGAAAAATATCAAGAAGAAAGTGTAACTTGATTTACAAAGTCCTTATAATGAGGCTCAATACAACCAATACATACAAAAGATAATATAATTAAGAACAAACACAAAATCTCTTCAAGTAGCCTTGGATAGATTTGAAAATGAACAGTACTTTCACCTTTTCCAAGAATTTCACTTAGTCTTATATCCTGTAAGTTTTTTAAAACTCCTCAGGATTCATACAATGACTACTAAATAGCTAGTTTTGATGTCTACTTCAAGAATGATATTTATAACTACGACCAACCACAATGCAAGAGGGATGTCTACCTAAAAGTGAAGACATCTATAGTGAGATGTGTATCATGAGACATCTACTCTCCAAGATAGACATGTGGTTTTTTTGTAAGACATCTACTTTTCTTTTACACTTTGAGATCTAGAGCATTCCTTTGTCATTTTAACATCTGGGTAGTCCTTAGAACAAATTTGTTTGACTCATAGAATCTTCGTTTTGACATCTCAACATGGATCTCATTCTAATTCAACTCTTATTCTAAAGTCCTAGATTTCTATTTGATGTCCTTGATCATTATGACCTTGCAAGACTACAATAAAAAACACACACATTCTACATTTTCCATTTTTTCTAAGATTTTGACATATCAAAAGACCAACAACATATGCTTCCAAAGGTTTAGGTGAATTGTTAGATCTAAAGAAAGTCATTTTTCAAGGCTTATACTCAAAACCATTCAAATTTTAATCTAACTATAAGTTCATGGGCCTTGTGGCATTGCATTACTAAGATTGTGATAAAATTTTACCTTGCATAAGAAGTGCAAGTGGCAATGGAGTGAAATTGGGAGATGCATAGTATTGTAATGGATAATGTGGAGGATAATTAGAAGGAGATTTGGCTCACGGATTGGTTACTTTGTGATATTCAAGGGGGTAATAATGATGGGGGGGTGGGGGGAATGACTTGTAGAGCCACTAGGAGATATGAGTTATTGGACATAATAATCATAAGCACTTAATTGGCTTTAGGGATATTACTAATTTGGCAATGGCATCCCCCATGACTATGGATTTTTCCATTGATGATAATAATTTTGAGGTTGAGGTGGTGCTTCACTTAGATAATACTATTATTTGTGGAACTATTATCGATAATTACCTTGTGGATAACATAATCTCCTGTGTGATTTCTTTTTTGCAAATTTTGGATTCAAGGCATAAACCCCATATTTTTGTAGATGTGATAGTAGAGGAAATTATCCTTTGGAATGTTCGTATTGGTAAATATCACATTCTTTATCCACTGTCATAGAATATACAACCTCATCAATTACTACAACCTTATCATTATACTAATAGTAGCCCTTTCTTGTATAATTTCTTCTTCTTCTGTCCTTATCTTGATTCCCCCACTCCATTTTTCTCCTTCACAATCTTTAGAGCTATTTGGAACTTCTTATCCAAGGAGTCTCACAATTTTTTTACCTTGTCCAATAACTTTGTGATAGATTTTTGGATCAAAAATGTTTTCCTTTGTAACACTTCATCCAATGATGCTTCCTCCTTAATATTGTAGAAATATACCTCCCTTATGTAAATGGAGGGGTCCCCATTATACTCATCTATACTTTCTTATTTTTCAAGTTCCCCTTATTTCCTATCCACTTAATCAATGATCCTTTGAATTGGATGGATTCACATCTTTGATAATCTCCCTTGGGAATAAACAACAAGAGTCTATCTAGTTTTTTTTAGCCCATATATCACATGATAAATTTTTTCCTTTTGAAAGAAACCATAGCCTGAGCATCAGAGAAAAAGAGAGCAATACCTACCCATGATTTTCATGTTTCCACCCTTATATTTTTTTTCTTAAGTTGGACATCATGGAGTACATTTCATATTTATCATTGAAAATTTCCATTATCGTACTCCATTTGTGGATAGATTCTAGCTCCAAGGGCTAGTACCAACTTTCAGCTTCTTTAATAGGTATCATGGGGAATGATTTAGGTTTCTGCCACTTATTCTCAATGTTTTGCAAGGCATAGGTATCATGGAAGGCTTGCAAATGATTTTATATATCAACATTATATCCTCCATCAAACTTAGGGATGTTGTTCATATCAAGTCATTTGATTCAACTATACCTTTGATGCCTGATAGAAATATGAACTACTTCTAAAATATTTATCATGCTCCTCATAGGAAGAATTGCCTCATTATAGTCATTATATTCATGGTAGCCTTTATCAAGGCCATGTCTTCTATGATATGACCTACTATATCATCTTTCCTGATGATACTCCTCCTCTTCTTATAGTTGTCTATGATCTCTCCTTCCATCTCTACGATGGGACCTTCTGTCATCTCCATCTTGATCTTGATAATTTTTCCTTCAGTCTTGGTCACATTCCCTCCTATCAGAGTTTGATGATGAGGAGAAAGGTCAAGGTTGAGGACTAGGAGAGTGGTGTCGACTTGCTTTTCTTCTTCGATCCCTTGGTTATTCTTTTGGTAAATGGTTTAAAGATATTAGCCTTGAGATTCTCCTAGTTCTAAAACTAGTTCTCCCCTCACCCTAGTTATTTACCAAGGTTGAACATAACCATTGATAAGTTGTGTCATCCTCACCAAAGGGCAAAGAACCTTGGTGTTGAGATTACCTTGATGAAAATTTTAGGCCCTATTATGATTGTGAAAAAAGTGAGATCAAGACCTTTTTTCCCTTGAACATTTCATGAATTGCCTCAATGCATTTACCTTTTCTAAGTTAGACCTTTATTGGCTTATAATCTCTAGAGAGATGCTCCTTTATTTAGTAATCTAGGGTTGTTATTTCAAGACCCAGCTTCATGAGAGTTTCCATGAACATGGAAGGGAGAAAATGATCAAAAGGCAACACAACATTGTTTTCCAAATCTCTCTAGCATAACTATTTATCGTAATGAAGGATGAAAGTGAATTCCAACTAATAGAAATCCAAATATGCATATACCACATTTAGCTGTTGAGTAATCTCATCAACATCCTTTCTAAGTCCATCATGTTGGTTAGAGTCATCACTAAGTTTTTAATCAATTCTATAAGAATAAGACATCTTAACTTGTTATTATATCATGTACCTTAATAAAATATTATTATTATTTTTCTAAAAGATGATACATTATATATTTTTACAATAACATTTTATGATTTCTCTATCTAAAAATATTTAACACACATAGCTAAAATGAGTCCCTCGTAATGGTTTCAATGATGAGCAACAAATATTCTCTATGATGAGCAACAAATATTCTTTATTTTTAACCATAAAAATCACTAACATGTACACATGATCTAATCAAATTCCATAAACTAGTTTTACCTAATTAGCCTATATTCTTAAATGGTAAAAGACATGATTACTATTTATTATCTTCTCATTCATCATTTGTGTAAACTCATTTGTGTAGTTAAGTGTGATTAAGGTGTAAGATATTTATTTCTATAATTTTTACTATTTTTTTCTACAAAATGATTAAATAAAAAATATTTTATTATTTAAATTAATTAATTGATTAATTAAACTATGTTAAATATAAAATATATATTTGTTCCCACTTTCTATACACATCATGAACATATATTAAACACTTCTGAGTTACCAAGTGTTAAACAAGTATCCACTACTAAGATTCTTAAGCATTAATATATAATATATTATGCTCAAAGTGATCATACTCATATTACTTACAAATTAGAATATTAAATATTTAATAATAAAAAATTAAATTTCATTTAAAGTAAAATACTATGAAATAAAATTAAACTAATCCAAGTGGTGTAATGGATAAAAAAAATCTTGATTTTATTGATGTGCATGTCACTATGTCTAAGTACATATTGCACTCAAATAAAATGTTATATAATCAATTTAATCCATGGTAACAGTACTTAGAGAAAAAAGTTTTACAAATTTTACAAAAAAAAATACTACAAGAATCTAAGTATCAATCAAATAATGCCATAAGTACAATGGGTGTGCATACCCAAGTAGATGACGCCTACCTTAGCATCAACCCACTTGCACCAACACATCCTAAGATACATCCAACCCTTCTTGAAGCTTCATAAAAATGTTATTTTTAATAGAGATTTAGATAAATTAAGCTTCAAAATCTTACTTCTCTACAAAATTACATTAACATTCTCCATCTTTAGATCATTCCTCTACTAGGAAACCTTAAAAAAAAAACCTAAGCTCATAATAAGCAATTCAAAATTATACAATCATAAATCACCAACATGAACATTAAAAGTAAGACTAACATAGACAAATACATCCCTAATTTAAGGGCATTAATTTTACATGTCTTTTCTAAAGGGTTTAGGGTTTAGGGTTTAGTGGGTTATATACTCTACTGAGAAGTTTAATTAATTAATACATTGTCATAAAAATTAATGAGGTGTTAGTCTAGTAGTAAGGCTGTTGATTTAGGAACTCCAAGTTATGGGTTCTCTTTTGGTGGCTAATGTTGAGTTATAAAGTTCTAATGTGACTATACATCTTGGGAATATTATTATTTAAAAACTATTTTGAGTTCCAATACTCCCTCCCATCCTAGCCTTCCTCCACACTTCTTTGCTACTCAGGGTTGACTTATAAGACATTTTGCAAGTTATAAGTTCAATTGCATCATGCTAATGAGAATATACCCTAACTAGTAAGCCCACAACATTGTATGTAATGAATTGTGAGTCTAATGAGTTTAATTTTAATAGTTAGTATGTTAGAATACTAGTAAGACTCTTGATTTTTTATACTAGCTCATCTAGCCCAAGCACAAGCATGGCCATCCTCAACACAAGCCTCTCCTTTTTATTTATTTAATAATAATTTTATAAAAAATATTATATATGGTATGCTACCTCTAATTTACATACCATTTAAGGTTAACATGATGGCTAGTTAGTTGAAGCTAAGTGTGAGGCCACAAGTTCAACTTCATATCTCAAAATTTTGAGTTTATATTAAATTTTTTAACTTTATAAAATTTTTAAATTTGAATTTAATTAGGACACCCTTTATGAGAAAATTAAAACTACGTCATCTCCTAAATCATAAGTTCAATTGAAATGGAATTGGTATTATTAGAATCATCTTGATGATCACTATGTGTTGGACATAGTTTTAAGCATAAAAACTATAACACCATGTTTTTTGACCTCCTAGTCTATCTTTAACTCTTATTTATCTTTGGTTGGTTTATGTCTTATGGATTATTTGATCTCATTACCTTATAAATAATATTATTATGTGTTCTATTATATCTTTCAAACCTATTAATTATCTTTTAATTAACTTTCTTTCTATTATTATGATCTTCCTTTTTGAAAATATTCCTCTTTTGAATTCTCCTTTTGGTATGCATTAGCATCTTTTGTTAATATTTTTTTATTGAGATTTTGGATTTTAATGTTATTGATTTCTTGTTGTTTCTTGCTAAAAATAGGTTAATGGAAGGTGGCACATGTTGTGAACTCACAAAATGAGGATTTTGGAAAATATCATATTTTCATTAAACTTTCTCAAAGCTTTATTCTATTTTCTTTCCTATGTAAATGAGGGACTTTCTATTATTTACTGGACTGTTATTTGAACTTTTATATTGAATGAGAAATGGCTACCTCCTACACCCAACCATATAAATTACAAGCATTCATGCACAATCTGATCGAATTCCATGGATGGGACTAGTTTGGCATTTAGATTGTTAAGTGTTATTCATAGGACATTGTCTTACCTTTTGGACTAGTGGTAGTTTTTTCACATATAGTTTAGTCCAAAGTGAGGTATATGATTATTGATGTTGTTTTGGCCTTATGCTACTATTAATAATAATAGAGAAATGAGTTATTTAATCTAATTACAACAAACAATAAAGTCTAAACTAGCCTATGGGTGATGAGTGTCTATTCCTATCTTGTCATACACATCCTAAACCCACATGTCCACCACTGGAATTACCAAGCATTATGCTACTAAGTGAACCAAGCAATAATATTGCTAGGATTACCAAGTGAACATGAGTTTATGCTTGAAACTATTCACACTCATTCTGCCAATTGACTAATGTGTCCAGAAACATAAATATTAACTAAGTGCATGAAGAGAAAATTTCATGGAAAGTAAAGTGCATTGAAAGTAAATCTAATCTATTCCAAGTGTTGTAAGGTTTATCAAGAATCTTGTCTTTATTGTCATTTACACTGAAGTGTCCAAGTACATCAATGCTTGAATAAAGATCCATACACTTCTCAACTCCTAATGCAGGCACTTAGAAAGTATTCTAACTCTTAAAAGAATAAATTGCAAGAGCTATGCTATGCTACTAATGAATCAATGCCTTAGATATAGTACATGCATTCATTTATATAAGCAAGACTAGACACTCCATTGATGTGTATGCATTGATGCAGTGAATCATGCATCAATGTACATGCATCAACATAATTACATCTATGGGTACGTGTCAACTAGATCCTACTAATGATGACTCATCATACCTCCACAACTAAATGAAAACTTGTCCTTCAGTGAACAAAAGGAGGAACAATCTTCTTACAAAATTTTGGGAAGGTGTGGGATTATTGATTGACTGATTAGCATACACTGACTCAAACTAAAGCTAAGTGCCCAAGTATACAAATTTACAACTTTTACAAAAATCAGTGTTCATGACAACAAAATTGAATACCATTATAAAAATTGACATAAAACCCCTCTAGTGGCTTGAAGACAAGGAGAAAATAAAATGGTCCTAAATAGTGGAGGCCCTTGAGGTACCAAAGTAGCTTCTCTTGCCTCTAGTGCATGTAGTGGTTATGGTTGAGGTTGTAGTTATTATTATCTTGCTATAGCTGCAATTGCTAGTGGAAGACAGAAAGCATCCAATAATGATTTTATCTTCTCCTCCTTACTTTGGGGATCATACAAAGTCCACGTAGCATCACCAATGTGGGATAGTATGGGAACATACCATGGATAGTGCATTGCAAGGAACAACTCCTTCATGTTGATAAGCCAGGTTGCAAATTGTTTACATTCAATATCAAACACCTTGATAACATTCTATAGCTTCTAGTAGTCATTCATTCTATAGGACACATTCTAAAATATTGATCTTTGGTTAGTGAATTGTGTTCTAAGAACTTCAAATTTAGCATTAGAAGTTTCTAACTTTTGCTTTATCTCCTTATGATGCTTGAACTCAACCTTGTATAGAAGGTACAAGTTGGCCACCTATTTCTCTAGTTATGACATTAGCCTCCCAATAGTTAACATTTCCAAGTTCTCATAGCAAAGGTTGGTGAGCTCCATGTACTCTACCATCTCTTTTATTTGTAACTCCTTGAGTCATATTTCTACCTTGTTATACACATTCAACTCATTGAAGATGGGCTGCAACATGTCACCTCCTTGTTGGAGCTACTAGAGGACCTCATTAACTTTTGCTTTTGTCAATTTGATTTCTTTTCCATTGATTTCCTTCTAAAGGTCAACCTGGTCCTTATAATGGTTCTTAACCCTTTCAAACTTGAGGGTCTCATTCTTCTAGGCAACAACCTCAATTGTTGATTTTTGGTTAAGAGTGCAAACTTCCTTCATTGAGAGATTGCAATTTCCTACTACCAACCTTCATAAGTCCATGGTTCCTTTGGTAATATGCCCTTGCTATTGTCTTAGATATTCAACAATCTAGTCTTTTTGAATCTCAACATTTCACAAGCAATAGTTGTCCTTGTTCAAAACAACATTCTCCTTGCAAATCTTTGATAAGTCCTTCTCTGTTGATGAGCAATGAGGTCCCACTACACCCAACCATATGAATCACAAGCATTCACATATAATCTAGTCTAATTTCATGGACTTCATCATTTCTAGTGCACTAGCCCTTTAGGAAGTGAATCTAGCCTTAAGCTCAATTGTTGTCTTCCCAATTACACTTGTGACGTTTGTTGGTATGGTTAAGTGTAACTGATGCATTCGATTTGTATCATTTTTATGTTTTATACTCAGGAGTTTGAAATGTAGATAAAGAGGAATTTAATTAACTAATCTAAATTAACTAATTAACTAATCATTTAACTAATCCTATCATAAGTATCCATTCCCACTTTCCATACATGTCCTAAACCCACGTATCCACTACTAGGCAACCAAATGCTACGTTACTAGATGTACCAAGTGATAACACTACTAGGATTACCAAGTGAATATGTGTTATGCTTGAAGTGGTTGTACTTATGTGTGTAATCTATCTAGCTTAATTGCTTATCTAACATAGTAACTAGAAAATAATTGATAATTAATTGAAAACATTTAATAAATAATTGGAAATAGTAAATGCATAAATAAAATATCTAATCTATCCAAAGTGCTACAAGGTTTATCAGAAAGATCATCTTTATTACCGCACACACGATCATCCTCAGCTATAACAATGCTTGAATAAATATCTATACACTCAATGACTCCTACTGCAAGCACTCAAGAGAAAAAATTCTAACTTTCGAATGGAAAAAATGCAAGATATTCACTACTACTCAAATCTAGATTTCCATAAATGCAGCAAGTAGGTGCATATTTATAGATGAAAGATAAACACTGCATCGACAAGGCCTCATCAATGCAAGGTGAGATGTGTTAGCAAGGCCTTATCGACATGGTCAAATACATTGACGAGGTCTCATTGACGTAGCCAACTAATGATGATTCATCATCAGTGTTATAAGCCATTACTATTGCTATGGACTCATCAAAGAACATAGCCTCCTTAGCATTCTCAACTACTTTAAGTTTCTCTTGAAGCTCTAAGAAAGCTTCATCTCTGGTTATGGCATGGTCAAGAATAGTGTGATCGGCTAAGTAGGCTCATTATTTTGCAACTTCAATAGCCAAGCACTAATTTTTAGATGTGACTACTCCAAGTTTCACATTAGTAATGATGAACTTACCCTTAGCCTTCAAAAGTGCCCACTAGGTTGTAATGATGTTGTTTGGAAGATCAAAGACCTTTGAAATTGATTGCCTAGTCCTAACTAGTTGATCCAAAAATTCTTTGTGTTGGGCTATGCTACACCTCCTACTTGCTACTCCTACAAATTTCTACACATCTTGAAGTGTAGCAATATTAGGAATAGTAGTTGTAGGAGTGTTCAATTCCTCACTAACTCTATCAACCACCATCTCAGCTATTGTTTCCTATCCTTGGTGCTACATCACCAAGACAATTATCTTCTTGCCTTTCTCTAGGTGCACCAAGAAGGTAGCAGCACTTCTAGAGATCTTTGGAAATTGTTATTGTTCTAGAATCGAAACTGTTACCTCTCAAGAACTAAGATTTAATCTTGCAAGCACCTACATTCATTGGATAGAAAACATTAGCATCATGTCCTCAAACCAGTTAATTGTACATGTGACTTCATTTAGATGGCTCAATGTTAGTCAGTAGATATAGGGATCACCACTTTATCCTACCTACTATTTTTGTAGAATTTTCTTACAGAATTTTTTCATGCCCTTTGTGGTAGCACAAGCCTTTCACATTGTTTTATGAGTGGGTGATCATGGTGGATGCTCCTATTTTTGAACTTTTGGTAGAACTTTTCTTTCATCATTTCTATCCAAGAGGCAGTAAGAGCATGTCAAAGGGTGTTATTTGAGTAGTGGGCTATTCCTCCCCTATTGCACAATTTACGAAATAAGTGTAATAAGGGGATTGTCTTTCTCCCATGCTCATTTTCCTTAAAGAGCTTCTATATTTTAAGATAGATCAACTACTCAAGATTGACTAGAAATTTCCTACTTAAAGTGGTGCATGCATGGGTAGAGAAGGTTGTCACCTTACTTAGCCTCACTATCAGATTTAGGTTATAAATCACAATCTTGAAATATACCCTCTTTGCCTTGGTTAGCATGTCATGTTCCTTGTGTTTAACCCCATAACACCATTGGATCCACTCCTTTTTCACCTTTGGATCTACTTAAATTGATATTTATACTAACGTCGCCCCAATTTCTGGCAACCCAAGGGCTTGAGAGATGGCCTCCACTAAGTAGGACACACTAATATCATTGATTTTTACAACGGCATCAGGATACTTATTGTTCTAGAAGAGATATGTTTCCCTCATGTACCATTCTCCATTGGAGGTAAGAACATGCCACGTGGGAGAATTTTTCCACTCAGTTTTAACTTCTTTTGAAGTAAATTCCAAGAAGGTACAAAATTTCAACTCTTAAGAATTAAACTCTGAATGTCCTTAGACTTAATTGACCTTAGATAGGCATTATTCAAGGTGAATTCAAGGTTTGGCCTTGGTCTTCATGCCTCATCCTAGTTGGATTGATCCATTTCAACATGAGAAATTTATTAAACATATTCCACTTTGGGCTTCTCTTGGTCCTATTGCATGTGTTTTGGTTGCCTGCTCCTACGGCTATTCTGGCTATCGGCCCCTTCCAATTCTTGGATACTTTTCCCTTGGTTGGGATTATCTTACCTCCTATCCATGTTTAGGTCTATGTTCCAATTGGAATCAAAACATGACCAAGGATTAGCATTTGATGTGTAACATGGAGCACTTGGATACATTGTCTCTTTAGATTAGTTACACTTGGCTAAGTTGTGATCATAGAAAATTTAATTATTTTAACATTATTTGATTATTATTTTATTTATATGGCTACCAAATTTTGTTGAAAAGATTTAACTCTCATGAATTAATGATTTTAATATTATTTTATTAGTTAAACCCTGTGGAAGTTAGAAAAATTTTGAAAAATGTTTCATTGGAAACTTCAAGTTTGTGGCTTCCATTATGTAAATCTCACCTTTGGTAGCTATAGGATTGAAGAACAGGGTTTATTGGACAAGTGGTTTGCGAGTTATAGGTTGTGAGCTCTTGAAATGAAAAAAACTCCTTGTGCATTTGAGAGAAATGTGCAAAAATCAACTAAGTGTTGCATTGTATATAGGTAGTTTATATACTACATTGACACAATTCTATTGATGGGTCATGTTAGCTACATTGATGCAATTGAAGACAAATATTTTGCACTTTAAAAACTAAGGAAAAAAAAAGAGTTTTTGAATAAAATTGGAGTCCAAAAAAAGCTAGAAAATCCTAGAACATGATGGAGTGCATGAAGAGGACTAGGATATTCATAAAAAATGAGATTTAATTTAGATACTTTTTTTGAGAGAGAATGTTTGGGAATGTATAACTAAAGTATGGTACACGAGTATACAATTACAAAGTAGGGGGGGACTAGGGGCAGCCCACCTTGAGGGGGGGCCCCGAAACCCACAAAAAATCAACCTCGGAGGACCCCGAGCTAAGCCACCGAACCATAGGACCGTAAACCTCAAAAACCCTAACAACAAAAAAGGGGGGGGGACGCACCCCCAACAACGAAAGAGAGGGGGGAGAAAAAAGGGGGGGTGCACCCCCAAAGGGGGGGGGGCACACCCCCAACGAACATACAAGATGAAACCAACTAAAAATAAGGGGGGAGGGCAGCAGTGGCAAGGGGTGCTAAGGGCGAGTCAGTAGTTGGCGACAAGCACACCGAGGCCGCTCTAGCTCATGAAGTAGGTCCAGGGTGGCGCGATGTTTCTCGGTGTCCATGAAGTTTGTGGCTTGCTGGAAGCCCTGCTTAAGAGCCTCACGCCTACTTTGGTCCGCCGAGGAATTCCCCGCATCAGGGTGGAATCTAGCGGACATGCGTCTGATGTGGCATCTCAGCTTCCCCTAGGTTCTCTCACAGCTAATGCCCAGAATGCTATACGGGTAGCACCCCCCTTGAGCCATTAGCGGGCGTTGTGTTGATGGACCTGGTCGAGTTGTTGTTGCTGTTGCTCTTCTTCCTCTTGCAAGCGCTTCTACTCTTACTAGGTTGCCGCCTCCTGGGCCTACCGAGCCGCCTCCTCCTGACACAGCTCCTCCCTGATTCGATCTCAGAGCTCATCCGTGAGCTGGGCCCGCAAGGTCTCCATTGTGAGTGTATGCTGCATGTTCAGTTGTTGTGCTTGTTCTTGAAGCTGGGCTTTGTGGTTGACACGCCATTGGACCAAGGTCTCAGTCCATCGAATCTCTAAAGATTGTCGCTCAGCCTCCCGAGCAGCATCGACTGCCTGTTGAAGCTCCACATCTCAATTTGGGAGGGCGTTAGGGAGGTCAGGCAAGGGGGAAAGTTTGCAGTGAGAGCAGCATCCCTAGGGAAGGTTGAAAGCAGCTCGCTACAGTTGAGTGGGCGGGGTGGAGGAAGTGGGGGAAGCAGGGGGCATCAGCGAGACAACCCTCAATGGGAGCAAAGGATGGGGGCCCAGCTCCCCCTGCCCCACGCCACAGAGCTAAAATTAACCCTAAGTGGTGATCGCGGCGCTTAAGGTGGAGGGCCTTGATGAAGAAGCGCGATAGGTTAACCTGGGTGTCATCCTTCAAGCACCGTAGGAAAGTAAAATGCAGCCCCTGGAGCTTGGAGACATTGCCTGACTGAACAAAAAAGTGTTCCACCAAGGTGGCAACGTGAGCTTAGAGGCACGGGAGTGAAGTCCAAGAGATCTAATAGATCTGTGTTCTTGGGGAAACCCCCTCAAAGAAGGTAGCGGAGTTATGGAGGTCGCGGGATGTCAGCAGGATGACCTCCCTAGCGGCCAAGACCCCCAGGTAGTTGGCCAGGGTAACTTCCATCAGGTAAATTTCTTGGCCTTAGAAGTAGGTCTGATCCCCGTGCTAGTTAGTAAAGAATGAATTATCAAGTAGGTCAGGGTCCCCGACTAGCCTCTGTAGTAGGGCAGCCCAGCCGCACTGGCAAACTAGCTGTCACAACTCCTCATCTTCCTGGTAAATAGCGCAATCAGGTTCGTACGTCAGGGTCTACCCCATAGCGTCTGCAATCTCCCGCCATGCTTTGTAGGTCTGTTGGATAAGTTGCTGGGGGGTAGCCACCTATCCAAATACCATGTAATTCTGCACCTTCTAGGCGTGCCATAACAACAGCGTCAACCAAGAGTTGTCATCAAATCGCCACAGGGTGGGGGGCGGCATTCTGCATGCACGCCAAGTGGCAACCATGCAGGGGCATTCATAGATGAAGTGGTTGAGGGTTTCAGGGTAAAGGCCATAGTGCAGACATGTGGGGTCTTGTGTGATGTCGTGCTACTGTAGCATGGCACGCACAGGGAGTGCTACAGATTTGAGTAGCCAGAGAAAGATTTTGACTTTCTCGGTAAGCTGCTTGTGCTGGACCATCAACCAGTCATCCTTGGGGGGAAATTTATGGGGTCAGGATGGTGCACGGCTCGAGGTGGATCCAGTTTAGGCTCAACATCCACCACACGTGCCGATAGATAGACATCAAAGGTCGTGAGGCGTGTGATCCAGACAGCCAAAGCGTGTACTTCTGGTGGGTGATATGAGCCCACTGACTACACTCCCCCCAAGCATGAGTGAGCCGGTGAACTAGCCATTGCTACCCCATTGAACACTCATCCTCGAAAGTCGTGACCCCCCAACCCCCCCACTGTACGAGGATGAGCCACGTGATGCCAACTGACAAGATGGAGTTTGCTCCCTCCTTTGCCCCTCGCCAAATGAAACAGTAGATCCTGGCGTTGATCTAGTGGATGATGGTCGCAGGGGGCTCGACGATCGCCGCCACAAAATGTGCGGTGGCCGCAAGGATCCCAGTGGCCACGAGGAGGCGGCCCTTGCATGTAAGAAAATTATTTGCCCAATGATTAATGCGATGTTCAAGCTTAGTCAGGAGGGGGGTCCAAGCATTGTTTCACCCCCACTGGAATAGCGGGATACCTAGGTAGGTATCAGTGATTTTCCTGGGTTGAACGTTCAGAATTTGTGTAACCCGGTTCTGCACCTGTAAGTCAACATTGAGGAAGTGCGCTACCGACTTGGTGCAATTGATTTCTAAACCTAGCTCAGTGGCTAGTCTGGTTAGAGCTAGGTTGATATAGCGAGCCTGTGGGATTGCTACCCAGCTGAGAAGTATGGTATCATTAGCGTAGTGTTCAACATGACAATCCACTCCCGCAATGTCTAGGCCATCCACCCCCGACGTGCTATAGTAGGATTGCATGAGGTCCATGGCAATGATGAAAAGCAAAGGGGACAGGGGGTCGCCTTGCCTTAGACCATGACTAGGGAAGGAAAAGCCCCACAGCTGCTCCCCCACGTCAAAGGAGAACCCAGCGGACAATTGGATATGCAAACATAATTGGATAAATCTAGGGTCAAAGCCTTTCCTATGCATGACATTATGTAGGGTGTCCCAGCTAAGTGTGTCATATGCCTTTGCTATGTCTAGCTTGAGACATAGGCCAAGAAACCCCGTAGTGCAGAGGGAGTGAAGGACCTCTTGCATAAGGAGAACCTAATCCTAAAGGGTCCTACCATGGATGAATCCCTCGTGATTGCGTCCAACCAACTTAGGGAAGAGGGGGCTCAGACGATTGACCAGGAGTTTGGAAAAGATGTGAATGAGGACATTGCACACACCAATGGGATGAAAGTGTTCTGGGTAGTATGCATTCAACTATTTCGAGATGCATATGATGTGTGGGCAGTTGAGTTCGCATCATACTTGTCATCTGGCCAGCATGAAGTTGAAAGCATCTAGAAGATTGGGGCCCACAATATCCAAGAAAGCTTTGAAGAACTCCAGAGACCAACCATCCGGTCCAGGTGCTTTACCACCCAACATGTGGTTGATGGTGTTGGTCAACTCTATCTTAGAGAGGGGGGCCAGATGGCGCTAATTGTCCATAGCAGTGAGCACCTTCGCCACATGGATGGAAATGGGTTGGGTGGGTTGCTTAGCCCAAATGTGCCCCCAGTAACACGAGAGCTCATTAGCGATCCCCTGTGGATCATTGACCACCACCCCAGCCTAAGTACGGATGCTACAAATGTGGGTTTCACCACGTGTCTTTGCCATGGCGAAGAAGAATTTTGTATGGTCATCCCCCTAATGGAGCCATCAAATCTGGGAGCACTACTGCCAATAGAGCTCCTCCTCATGGTTGAGACTCTGGAGCTGATGAAGAAGGTGCATCTCCTCCGTGTGCAGGTCCTCCCCATTCTCTTGTTACACCTAGATGTGTCTGAGCCGCGCTTGAACCAACTTGTGGCCAGCTCGAAATGAAAACTTCTCCCCCACTGGGAGGGCCCAGATGGTTCACTTGAGCCGAAGGGGAGCTTCTTTGAGGAAGGCCCAAGGGTCCATTGGACCCGGCTGGTAATCTGCCCAGATGCCCTCCATTAGTGGGTGGAGCCATGGCTTGGAAAGCCACGAGGGCTCAAACTAAAAAGGGCATGGGGCCTGGCGTTGAGGCGGGCCAATCGACACCACCAGTGAGTAGTGGTCAGGAGTAGCCCGATCTTACCTAGTCACGGTGATGGTGGCACCAACGAGGAGATTAGAGTTAACACAAACACAATCAATGCAAGTGAGAACCCGGTGCACCCCTTTCCGTCGGTTGCTCTAGGTGAAATGATAGTTCGCAATGGGCAAATCAAAAAGAGACGCTTGCTTAAGGAACTCCATGAAATCAGGCGCACCCGGGGGGTGCCCCCCTAGATTTCTCCCAGGGGTACAAACGTTGGTTAAAGTCACTGACCACCACCCAAGAGCCATGTTCCGACATCAGCGAGGCCACCCAATTTAACTCCTAGAGCCACAGCTCCCAAACCTACGCCCCATAGAAGTTGGTCAGCCAAAATCCATGGTAGACAACCTGGATCATGATAGTCCATGGGGAGGCATTCACTAGAGTGGTGGAAAGGCCTACAAGAATTGCTAGGCTGCCAGCCCGGCCCTAGCTAGGATGCAGGTAAGTGGTCCAGTCTGTCCACTGGAGGTGATCAGATTCTGCAACCTGCAACTTAGTTTTCTGGAGGTAGACCACGTCACAATTCTCCTCTCTAATAATACGACATAGGGTATTTCATTTATAGGAGGTACCCTACCCCCTACAATTCCAATTGAAAATCTTCATGTGCAACCAGAGGTGTGGTGCTGGTAAACCTCCCGTAAGGTCTGCTATTGACCTTAGTCGATGTGTAATTGGGCTTGTCGACTTCTGGAGCAGGACTCGGTCGGGTGGCCTGGGTGCCCCTCCCCCTCACGAACCATAGGGGTGCAGCTAGCTTCCTAAGCTGGGGACTGCGGTGCTTTGCGCTGTCTGGTCTGGGTGCTCCTCTGAACAATGTTGACTCATTCCCCCAATGGGGGAAGCAGTGGTTCCGATTCAGGTGGTTGTGGTTGTGGGGTGGGGGCTGGTGAGTGGGAGCAGTGAAGTGACCTGATGGGGGACCTATGGTTGGGAGTGGGGGAG
>MNCI01034785.1:0-24373 GCA_015680685.1 Gnetum montanum | reverse complement strand
GGGGGGGGTGTGGGTGTAATCCCCACAACTAAACATTTGGCCATGACAAGGATTAATAAGTGGATAAATAGGATCTATGCATGTATGAAACATTGGTAACCATTCATGCCCTAACCACTAGGTGTCTTTTGGTGGTGTGATGGCTGGGTAGAAAAATCGTTGGTCACACACTTGATTGTTACATGTATGATGGATTAGGATATGAGATGTGTTAATGTCATGGATGTCTAGCCTACAATTGCATCCTTGTTCATAATATGGTACACATGGATTTTTTTTTTATCTTTCCACACTATTAGATTCATTGTTTGGGTTTGGGATTAGAGTAATGATGAATGGTGGCTCGTGTGTGGAATCAAAGGATGCTAGTTGAGACAAGAAAGATGGTGCACTAGATTGGCATTGTGTTGGCTTGGTGATATGGTGGATACATGTGTGGTTTTCTTCATCTTACGGCCTTTTCTCTAGAAGGGATGTTTCCTACATTGTAGTTGAGACCCACTAGTGTTAACACATCTATGCACATTTGTAGCACAAGCAGCATTCATTTGTGGATATTGATATGCTAAACCTCCATGTGTCATTGGCAGTGGCCTGTAATGTGGTGGAGTATGAGGACATCAAGGGTAGAATGGATGGTAAGAAGTGCAAGGTGGTGATCCATTATGGAATGGCATGGGTTGATGGTACTCAGGGGAGTTGTAGTGGTGATTTGAAGTAGAGGATGTAGATCTAGTTGGAAAAATAGGGTGTTGAACATAATATCCATACTATTTTTGTGGATGGGATGGATAGGGGCTAATTTGGTGGTGGCCTATGACTATGGTTGTTGCCACTGCAATTTTCGACCATGTTGAGGCTAGTAATAAGTCCTCCTAGGATGGTACGATTGGTTGTGGAACTATCTATAATTACCTTGTGGGAGATGAAATCTCCCAGGCATGTGCTTTTAAAAGAAATTAGATTTAAGGCACCTAACCAATACTCTTGTAGATGTAACAAGACTAGGAAATGGTGCTT
This sequence comes from Gnetum montanum, assembly GCA_015680685.1. Lineage (NCBI taxonomy): Eukaryota > Viridiplantae > Streptophyta > Gnetopsida > Gnetales > Gnetaceae > Gnetum > Gnetum montanum. The sequence goes on along the minus strand of MNCI01034785.1, from coordinate 23,353 downwards.
TGGATGGTCATATATGAAAATGTCACATCCATTATCTTCATGTGTGGTTGAGTCTATAGCCTCACTTTCTTTAGCCATTTTTCCCATTTGCTAAAAAGTGTTCCTAGTTATTTCTTGGTTCTGCATCCTTTATTTAGTGTGATCACTTGGCTTGTTTTGCATGATCCTCTCCTCAATCAGCTCAATGAGAGTTGTAACATTCTCATATATCCATTTTGTCATCCTATTAAACTTTGCTTCAAGTTCATCAATAGACTCTGGTATTAACAAGCTTTATTGTGGAATCACCTTATTGAAAGTGGTTTCATTCTCCTTACAATAGATCTAGGCCTCAAAATATTGAAGATTTGGGTCCCATCGATATTTTCCAAAATTCTCCCATTTGCATATTTCTTGTTCTTCTTTTTCCATATTCTCTATTAGCTCTTTGATTTGATGGTCTTGGAGCTCATATAATTTCCTTGGGGTATACATCCCAAGGGTCTTCCTTATTTCATTACGAAGTCCATCTATGATGTGGAAAATTTGTCCTTCCTTGGAGAAACCATGGCCTAGGCACCTATTCAGTAAGGCATAATATCTATCTAAGGCCATGTCCAAGGTTTCATGTTTTTCTTACTTCCACTCTTGGATCTGTCTCCTCAAATTAGACACTCTCACATAGGTTTGGTACTTCTCATTGAAGAGTTCCCACATTGTGGACCACCATCAAATTGAATTTGGTTTCAACGATCTATACCATAATTTGAATCTATTCATTAGTATCCTTGGAAAAATCTTAAGCTTTTTCCACCCACTTTTCATGTTGTAGAAAGTGTAGGAATCATGGAAGGCTTGTAAATGATGTTGCAGATCTGAATCATAGCCTCTCACGAATTTAGGAATGTTGTTCATATCAAGCTTGGGTAGTTGACTCTTTTTACAATGTCTGCAAGATATCTTAATAGCCTCTATGATGTTCATTAGGTTCTTAGTGGTTAACAAGGGTTTGTTACCATCAAATAGGTTGTGAGGGAAATTTCTATCTCTATTTGTTTGATCATGATGATGCTATCTATGTTCATAATGATGTCTTTGACTTTTCCCATGGGTTCGATTCTAATTTTTAGTTTGACCCTTTAGTGGAACTCTATCTCTATACCTATGTTTAACTTCCTTAGAATTAGACATTGAAGGAATAGAGGAAAATGAGGAACTAGAAGAATTTTCATGGCTTCTATGATGTTCTTCAGGGTTCTTTGAGTTATCATTTCAATATTTTGAGAAGGTCATACGCCTTGAGGCCTTCCCTAGTTCAAGACATATGTCATATCCTCTAATATTATCTACCTTAGGTATAGATAGCCTTTCAGTGTCATCAGAGTGGTCATGATCATAGGAAACCCCTACATAAGATTGGTCACTCCAGTTTTCTTCATTGCATATCTCATTGTTTCTCTAATAAATGTGTTGGCTATACAATGCATGGTCACTTCCTTGTGGGAGAGACATTTTTGTTGGTTTATAGTGTGTGTGATTTAATATTTTTTGAAATATATTTCATTAAAACCTTTACATTGATCATGTATAATATAACTAATCTAGATAACTAGCATCATCCCTGTTAACAGCCCCAATGATGAGCAATAAGGTACCCCTATGCCCAACCATATGAATCACAGGCATTCACACATAATTTGGTTGAATTCTATAGATGGGACTAGTTGTGGAATCTTTATCATTATTCTTTGACCACATTTCACTCTCTTCCCACTTGAGCTAGTGGTAGCTTTATCACATATGATTTAGTCCAAAGTGAGGCATATGATATTGTCTAATTCTATTACTAATGATGATAAAGAGGTAAATTAATTAAGCTAATGAAAAATGGAAAACAAGATCTAAACTAGCCTATGTGCAATGATTATTTGCTCTTAATCATTTGTATACATCCTAGACTTTGTGAGGCTACTTCTAGGATTGCCAAGCATATGTCATTAGGTGTGCTTTTACGCTACTAGATTACCAAGTACTTGCACTTAAACACTCATGATTAAGGGATACACATTTTTCTTAATGATAAGAATAGTAAAGAGGAATAAATGAAAATGTTAACTAAATGAAATAATTAATAATTAATAGTTAAAAACAATAATAATCTCAATGGATGCTGCAATGATGGAAGTAATCTCAATCTTTATTGCCAGTCATGTAACATGTCAAAGTATGTCACACTCAAACAAAGGTGTTGTACAATTACAAACATCACACTGTAGGCATGCACTCGGAATAACAAGACTATAAGAAATACTATTAAAAATTGAAAACTAAAACTATCTTGCACTAGGAACAATAATACTCTAAGAAACACTATCAAAAACTAAAAACTAAAATTATCTTCTCTACATCATGTGAAATTGTGAGCTCAAGTGCTATATTTATAGGCTGGTGTATATCCTATGACATTGGATATCCAACATCACATCTAGGCTCTGACATCGAATACCCAACATTAGAGCCTATTAAATTGATGACTCATCACTTACATAAGAATTTGGATACAGTTGGTATTCCTCCTTCTTCTAATATGCAAGAGCTTGTGAAGGTTAATATCCCTCCTCTTAATGATAATGAGGAGGATGTTCCTATCCCATTGATGCATTATAGAGTATTAAATCCTTCACACATGCATGAATCAAGGATGGAGTTTGATTCGAATCATAAGGTACTACCAACATGTGTCTAGGGGAAGCATCATGTTCTCATGTAGCAACCTGAGAATCATGATCCTACATGTTCCATACATATAGTTCCTTAATCAGCTAATGCTCCTAGCTCTTTTGAGTAGTGGGCTATGGAGAGTATTTTTGGGACCATGTCATAATGGGTACTAGCTTATTAGCATTTTGTTTAGCCAAATCCTCCAACTTCATCTTGATTTCAAGTGAAGCATCATCCCAAGCAAGGTTCCATCCAATAGGTTGATTCCTCTAATGAGGATGAGCCATGATCAAGTTGACATAGCACTATTAGTGATGAAGATAAGGGGAATTATCATCTATCCCAAGCAATGGAGGGATCTGATTCTAAGGATACCATCAAGGTTAGTGATTAGGGACCTCGAGTGATATTTTTCTCTCTCCTTTTTGTTGACATCCAAAAAGGACAAGAAGCTTTTTATTCTCACATATGTGATTAATGTGATTTTTCCATTTGTATAGATAGTTGGTTGTCTTGGATAGTTGTAGATTTATGTGGATAGTTGGTGAATGAGAAATTTTGGATGAGTTATAGATTGATGGTGTTTCCTTTGTTATCTTTGTGTGGTGTACTTTTGATCTTTAATTTTACATCATTTCTTTTTTTCCATGTTCTACCAAACTACCTTGAATCTCAACACTTTATCCTAGTCCTTGGCTACCGTAGGAATTTATATATGCCTTAATATTTTTATTGGTTTTAAACTCATCTATTTTCTTAAGTTTTGGACATCATCAAAAAGGGGGAGGTTATTGACCTTTTGGTATGTAAAAACCTTAAGGAAATGGAGAATAAATGATGTTTTCATGGTGTTGTGTTTATAGGATAATATTATGGACAATGAATAAGCAAATTAGGAGCAAGAGAAAAGGACTCAAGACTCACAAGAAAAGTTGACATCATCAAGATATCAAGGAAGCATGAAAAAACTCAAGAGAAAGGATAAGAAACAAATATTTCAAAGTGCAAAGGAATCTCAAGAAAGACATCTCTAAGAAACAATAGACATCTTGGCCAAAGTGAAGGAAAATCAGTAAAGATGTCTTCAAGAAATAGTAGACATCTTGGTCAAAATGAAGATTTCTCAAAGAAAGACATCTTTGAAAAATAGTAGACATATTTCTAGTAAGAAATACATCTTCATAAAGACATCTACACAAAGACATATTTCTTGTGGTGATGGCATCTCTCCAAAATGAAGGTTTGATGCAAAAAGGCATCCCAACCTTGATGAAGACATCTTCAGTGGCTATTAGATAGGCATTACATGAATTCTAAAATGCTTTTGGAAACATATTGGCTATAATAAAACTTCATCCCAGTGGAAAATGTGCAATAATTATGTACTATCAAGTGTCATTATCAAGTAATCATTGTAATCATCATTGTTGCTCCTTGTACTATCTTTCATCTATTGTAATTGATCAAAGTGAATTATACCTAAAAGTACAAGGATCAATATACTTAGTTGCATTCATTCCTTGTAATTAATATTGTCTTTTTTTCCTTTTTGGGTTAATGTGCTTCTTGTGAGAAGGAATCTTGCTTAAGCTTGATGGAATCTGGTGAGAGTGATTGTTAGTGTAGCATCACAACACTCCAAAGTGGAGCTCAAGCTGTAAAGATTGTGAGATCCTAGAAATCACACTCTAAGCTTGTTAGGACCTTGTGAGGTTTAGTGGATTCATTCTGTAGAATCACTTAGGAGAAAATATTAGACCTTGTATAGGGTGTGGTATCCCCCAAATTGCATTTTAAGAGCAAAAACATCTGGAGGTGTGCTAGTGAACTACTTTTTGAGTGTGAACTACGCAAGCTGGGAAACCATGTTAATTTTGATGTGTTTTTTTTAAAGAATTTTTAAATCTAGGGAACTTATTCATACCCCCTTTATAAGTTCAACAATCATTACAGAAAACCCCCAACCCTTCAAATTCAAATCAGGTTCCATACACATTCAATAGCCTATTACCTTGACCTGGATTTAAGTCTAGCCTAAAGAGAAAGATTGATGAATCTTAACATGCTAGATGAAAATCAACTAGTAGTCTTATCCTTGAATAAAGTGAACAAGGAACATATCAAGCAACATCATGACCTCAAAATAAGAAAATTCCAATTTCAACTAGAAGATAAGATGCTATGCTAAAACCCCATGCATGTACCTAAAAATACAAAATTTCAAATGCTATGGGAAGGCTCTTACATTATCCATAAAATTTTTCCATCTGAGGTCATGATGATTTACCATCCTAAAAACCCAAAAGAAAAGGTTATTTATTAACATGTAATAAGTTAAATCTTTCCTCAAGATAAGATTAATTAATTGCCACAATACCTCAGCCAATGGCCAAGCTCATTCTATTTTTCAGATATGTCCCTTTTAACTTAATTGTAGGGGATATGATCATCCATCCTAACATTTTGCAATAGGCTTCTCGATTTTTTAACTTTTTTTTTACATCGTTCTTTATATGTTTTCCATTCTCTTGAACATTTTGCAACTTATTTTATATTTTTCCTTATTTGAATTTTCTTAAATGTGTCTTTCTTCATTATTGTCATCAAGACTTTGATGCTTTGTACAACTACTAAATTTTGGAGGTTTATTAAATTATATTAGTTGAATTAATTGCTTAATGACTAGATTTCATCCTTGAATTATGACATTGATTAATGGAACATTAGTTTCCTTATGATATTCAGTAGTGAGATCATGTCATCCATCCATTTCACTCAAATTTATGATGTTCTCTCATCTTGAAATCATTAGGTCCTCTCTTAATATTAACTTATCAAGAATTTGTGACCTTAGTTCTTATCAAACTTGGAACAAATCTAGTGGAATTGATAAGTGTGTAGTTTCAAGAGGACTTATCACCTTTTGTACATGCCTACGATGTACAATTTTATGAGTATTTTCATTAATTCCTTACCATTCCTAATGTTGACCACTAATAGGGATCAATGTATTTGCATGGTGTGGTTCCAATGAAAAAAAAAACATGGGAATTCAAAGTACATTCCTTAGATGAAATAATGGGCTACAAGCATTGGTTATGGGGCTAGAAAGATATGATACCCATGCCTGAGGGTATCCCTCTAACTAAGGTCCTCTTAACTTCCCGCTTCTCTTTTCTTCTCTATCTAGAATGGTGGATGATCTTTGGAAGTGTTCATAAACTCTAGGGTTTGAATGGTATAACTGTGCCAATGTGAAGTCATTGGAACTGGATGGACTTGGTTTCAACTAAGGATGGGATAATATTGGATCATATTAATCACAACATCCATAATGGACTTCATGTGACTAGGATGCAAGACTCCATTACTAGACTCTCTTTCTCTCATTATACACTCGTACAATCTACCACCTTACTGCCTCTTATCATGGTTGATCAATGTATCTATTTAGGTATGTCATAATTCTTTGGTGATTTCTTATCTAGATTTAATTTTTAACAATCCATGGTCATTGATCATCCTTAGCACCTACAAACTCCTAGTTATGAGGGCATGTAAGGGCATTAAGGGCTTAAGCCTATTATGTGGAGGATCCACTTGCATACTCCTTGGTCTAGATGGTTAAACTACCTATCCCTTAGGTATTTTGCACTCAATTCCATTATTTTCCAACAAGAAACATCTAGTTTTTGCATTCCTTGTAACTATAATCTCCTCACAATCTTCTTTCCCAAGTCAATTTCAAGCACTTTTCCATGATTTTTCCTTTTTCTAAGCTTTTCTAGCTTGTTTTAGGCTTCAATTGTATCGCCAAATTTTTCTCGATAGGCTACATCAATGCATCCCTGTCAACACATCCCAATGCATCAATGCAACCTAAAGCATTCATGCATTCTTGTCAATTTATCCCATTACATTGGCACATCCCCATCAACATATCCCTATTGATGCATTGCAAAAATTCTATAATATGCACCAACACTTAACCAATGTTTCACATTTTATTCATAATGCAAGGGGATTTTTTGTAATTTTTAGAGCCTAGAGAACCTTCCACACACCAAAACTTGCAAACCACATGTATGATTTATCTCATTCTTTGACCTTCTAAGTACCAAAGGTGAGCTTTACATCATCGGGGCCACAAACCTATGCTTTATGATGGAAAATATTTCTAACTTCCCAAAGTTTAATTAATGAAATAATATTAAAATATCCATCTACACCAAGTTAAATCTCATAAATAAACTATGTTAGCTATATGAATAAACTAATCAATCTAGCATTATTACAACTAACCTAAGTGTAAGTTACCCAAAAAGAGAAAGGTATAAAAGAGCACTAAGGGTTACACATTAATCACTAATCCTTGATTACATTTATAATTACAAATTACCACAAAGAGGGGAACACTAGCTAAAGGACAATCCTAATTGAGGTAGGAGCAACCAAGAGGGGGAAGGGACTAGCAACCATAACAACCCTAGGAATAAGAGGCTAAACCCATGTAACGGGACCTCTTTGGAAGGAGCTCAAAGTGGAATTTGTTTGCCAAATTCCCATAGTTGAAACTAGCTAGTTGTGATAAGATTAGATGCCAAGGCCAAGGCCTAATCTAGAATTCACATTGACTAAGGTCTACCTTGAAAGAATTCATTCCAAGAAGGTCCAAATTTTAGTTCTCTAAGAACTTAACTTTGGTTCCTTCTTGGACTTGGCATTATCTTATCCAGTGAAGAATGGAACATGGGAGAGACATACCTCTTTTAGAGTAGCCAATAGGAAGATGTGATTGTTAAAATTAAGGATATAATTGTCTCCTATTTGTTTGATCCCATTACAAATGCCCTTGGCTTACCTAATACAAGGGCAAAACTTGTGAATATGTCCACTTAGTTATACCCAAAGGTAACAAAAGAATGGATCCAACATTGCTATGGCATGGATAATAAGGAGTATGATGCACTAAGGTGGAGTAAGCTTCCTTCAAGATAGCATTCTACCACATAAATCCTACAATGAGGGCCAGTAAGGTGACTACCCTCTCTACTTGTACATGCATTACTCTAAGTGGCAAGTTCCCAATCAACCTTCCTCACATAATTTATCTTGAAATTGAAAATATATTTAAATAAAATGAATGAGGGAGAAAGAAACTTACCTTTCCATGCTTGATCCAAAACCTCTAATGAAGGGAAGGCATAGCACATTATGCAAATTACACACTCTACCATGCTCCTACAACATCTTGGCAGGTGATGATGAAGGACAAAGTATCTACCAAGCTACTAGAAGAGGAGTGTCCACCACCACCACCTGCTAGTGAGACCACACCAAAGGGCCACACAACTATTAAATGGATGAGGAAACTTCATGAATAACTACTACAACAATAATAGGGTGGGTTAAGTGATTAGAAGCCATTGTTCTACTAGCCAATGTTGACTTACCTCAACAACTTTATAATAACAATTAGCTAGCTTGAAGAGATCATTCCACTATTTTCTACACAATACATGTAGGAGTCCATGAGAAAAAATCCAAGCATCTAAGAAGTTACAATGTCCATCCCTAGATAACAAGAGCTCCCTAAAATTTCTAAGAATGTTGTAACTTTCTAGATGCACTTGGAGGAAGGTGAGGGGATGACTATCTTAGTGATACAATACCATGGGTAGGAAATAGAAATAGAATTTTTGACATATAGAGTGGTTGAGGCCTTGAATACTCCTACAATATCCATGCTTGACATTAGTACCTTAAAATATGTGCAAGCTTCTACAAGATTAGGAAGTGGTTAACTAAGTGTAATCGAACATGAGGAGGTGTTGGAATGATTGATGGGAACTAGGAAACTATTTCTAGTGATATCTGATCTTCTAGATGATATCACTGCAACCCAATCAGAGCTACTAGAGACAAAGAGAAAGCTCCTCTTCATCAATGGCCAACTAGAGGTAGCCACTATAAAAAATTATCAATTAGCTACTAAAGTTATGAAATTGAGGGCCCATATCTCTGACCGTACCATTCTTAGCCATGACATTAATAAAGATGAAGCTTTCTTATAGCTTCAACAAAATTTAGGAAGGGTAATAATGTGAAGGAGATTATAGTATTTGAAACCTTCTTATTGGAAGAATTAGCTATCAACACTGATAAGGACTTGGCTAAAGGCCATAAGAAAACCTTGATCCTTACAAAGGATATTCACCACCTGTAGAATGTCAAGAAGTAGAAAGATTATATGGTTAAATTTGTAAGATAGCAATAGGAGTAGCTAGCTAAGGTGAACCTTGGCTTGAGGAGGTTGGTAGTGAAAAATTACAATATCTCTATGGAGGATATTTGAGTGCTTTGCCAAAATATAGCCATTGAGGTAGCCACTAGAAAAAATAAGGCCCTAAAGTTTGAACAAATAAAGACTCACTACCAAGACCAGGTGGGACTCCTCAAAGAAGTCAACAAGAAAGAAACCCAGTTGGCTAATGTGAAGATGTATGAGACACTCTGGAAACTCTAATAAAGAGGTAATGTTTAATAGCTAATCTTTGATGGATTAAAATCATATAACAAACCTAAAATCTACTTGAAGAACTTGTAAATAGAAGAGATGATAGAATACATGGAGCTCATCAACCTCTGATATGCCAACATGACTATGCTAAACACAAGGAAGGCCAAGAATGGAATTAGAAAAGTAGGCATCTAATTTGTACCTCCTTTCTGAGGTTAAATTCAAGCATCACAAAGAGACCAAGAAAAAGTTGAAGATAGCCAATTCCAAGCCTAAAGTTGTCTAGAACTGATTTACTAACCAACAATCAGTTACTAAGGACTTGGCCAAATGAAAGAATAACTATCACAAGCTACAAAAACTTTTCAAGACATTTAATATTGAATGGAAACAATTCTCAACATGGTTTGTAAATTTCAAGTAGCTATTTCTAGTAATTCCCTACTTGTGGGACATTCTTGTACTAGTCCACATTGAGGAAGTCATGTGGACTGCATATGATCCATGGAGTAAGGAGGATAAAATGAAAATATTGTTGTATGCTTTTCACTTATCTCCAAAAGTAATAGTTGTAGCAAGAGAACCTCAATTTTTTCCATCGTCATGAGTGCTAATTCTAGTAAAGATCCTTTAGCATCCTAGGAGCCTTCACCTTATAGCACTATCTAATCTTCACCTCATCTTCAACAATCAAAGGGTTCCTACTACCAATTTTGTGACAATGTCCAATTTTATTGTCAAGGATATCCATTTTTGTAACTTTTGTAATTTCATAGAATTTGACACTTTGAGTCAATTAGTCAGTAGAAATTAGTCAATCAATAATCCCATACATTTTCAATTTTCTAGGAAGCTCAATTCTACTCTTTTTTTTTTTTACCTAAGGACAAGTCTGCACTCACTCATGCGAGTATGATGAGTCATAGACTAGCTATGTTGATAGGTATGCATTAATACAACACCATCAATGTAGCCTCATCAATGCATGGAAAGATGCATCAATGTAGTTTCATGTCACACCTATATAAATGCATGTACCCACCACATCTATGGAATGAGTGTAGCCAAGTTCTTGAAGTTTTCTTTCACCAAATTCAGAATATTTTCTGAATGCCCATAGTAGGACTTCAAGCAACTGTAGAAATCTTTATTCAAGAATTTTATACTTGAACACATTGATGTGACCAATAATAAAGAAGAGATTCTTAATACTCCTTATAGTAGTTGAAATAGATTAATTTAATTTAATGTACTTTAGTATTAATCTAATTTATATTCTTGTCTTTAGTTAATTAATGTTGTTAATAACAAACACATAAGGAAAACTACTTCAAACATACCATGAACACTTGGTAACCCCAGCTATTTGGTATGCCAAAAAGTAAACACTTGGTAAGCCAGTAGTGTTAAAATGAGTTTAGGATGTGTATAAAAGGTAAGTCTGGATGCCTATGTTAGGCTAGTTAGCTTAAGAACTATTAGGTAGTTAAAACAACTAATTTACCAATCAATTATCTTCACTTCAACACTTAGGATTAAATAGATAAAAATATAAAATATAAATAAATATCATATTCTTTGGATCATACTTACCCATACAAATGAGCCTACACAAGTGAGAGCTAAGAATACAATGATCATATTTCTTCAACTCACCATCTTTGTCTATAGGCACACTTAGGCGCTAAGTCCATTGAATTCAACTAGAACACTAGTGCATGCTTATGACTCGTATGATTGGGTGAAGGAACTACTTGCTACTCATCATCTGGTTATTCAATATTTTTCATTTCAAGCATATAAACACTAATCCTCTTTGTTAAAATTTTTAGTAAGTAGGTACCAATTTCTAAATGGATCATTAGCACATGGAATTCTACATCGGGCATGTAGTATGCTTTGATTGTTATGTGTTGGTATGCTTTTATAATTGTTTAATATTGGGTAAAATAAATTTTAATTTTATTTTAAGCTAATATATTTTATATATGTTATACCTTTTATACTTTGGGTTATAGCAATGATACAAGATAGGATAATGTTGGAACCTTGAAATAATTGTAATATAAATACATCCCAAGATATATAGCCTAATTAGAACTCTATAACTTAGCATTTTCCACTAGAATCAAATCCATGATTTAAATTTTTCAACTGAATAGTCTTACCACTATCCTAATACCTCATTATTTGCAATGATACATGGAAGCACCCCTTAGATATTTATATTTAGATTTGAACCTTAGACCTTAACTACTATATTTTTTTGGTATACCTTGCTAGGGTATATCTAGTAGTTCTTATAGGACCAATTTTGGATATAGAACTTTTTAAGAAATAATATTTATATTCTAATTTTTGGAATGAGGTTATATGTATTTTCTTTTGGATTTCTAGACATTGCTAGAAGTTACCTATTACCTTAGCATGCCTTTGTATGTATAAATTCTTAACAACCCTTCTATTAGAAATCATCCTTCTACTTCACCAACATCCAGGACAGTGAACCAAAGAGGGAGATCCTATCAAAAAGTAGAGGAGTCTCATCGAATCTAGGATGACCTTCCAAATCTACATAAGTTATTTCCTTTCTAGATTTTTATTTTATATCTTACTTGAATCCAATTATTAACCTTTGTCTTGCCTTAGCATTTAGAACCTATTTAGGATATCCTAGCCATATAAGCATTTCTATCAATAACACTTTCAATCAAATAGAGAAATTTATTACAATGCTTTATTTTTAGATTTTAAATTAATTTGGTTAACATACATTCTATTTTGATATCAGATGTTCAATCAAATGCATTTATGGCATGTATTTGATAGGTATGAGTTTTCTGGTATGTATATTTTAGTAAAATTGATTTGGATTTGTAATGCTTGTGTTAGGTTTAGATTATATTATGAATTTTTTCATGTTTGATGTTATTCAAACTAAATCTAGTTTTTTCTAATTTCTAGGAAGTTTTTCTATTGTTTTTGATTTCTATTTGATTTTTTAGGTGTGAAACTTCCTCCTACACATAGTGCCCACAAGACAAAGTCATTCAACACACTGGCATTGATTCCAAGATATCTTTTCACACTTGAATACATCATTGCAATCCAATTGCGATGTTATAATGTATTACTTAACCCTTTATTTTACTACTAATGTGAAAAAAAAGTTTTGTTACTAAGCCATTCTTACCATTTGAAAACCTCATGCAAAGCTTGAATGCTTAGAAGCATAGTTTACCTTGTCAAATAGTAGAAAGAAGATGGAGGAACTACACTTGAATGCTATTAGGACATAGAAATTACTTTAGGAAGCTTAGGGATCACTTAAAAATGGTAAAATATGAAACTTAGAGATCATCAACTTTTAGAGATATATATAAGACTTGGAGCTCATCAAAATTGATTCTATATGAGAATTTAGACTCTTTAGAATTTGGCAATATAGGAGACTTAAGACTCAACATTTGAAAATTTAGTATACAATTAGCATGTTTCTCCATTAAATTAGGTTTGGTTAATTTCTATATATTTTTTGCTACTATTTCTTTTGAATTATCTAGATTAATATTTTAGATGTTAACTCAGTTGTATGTATGGTTTGGATGAAGCTAGCATAGAGGAAGTGATCGGTTGATTCTAAAGGAATATTAAGATATCATTAAATCCTTCACTATCTACAGTAGTAAAATTCATGTCACATTGATCTATAAATAACATTATGTAAAGAATGATAGAAACTAAGGTAATATTTAAGCTAACTTTGGTACCATATTTAAGAAACATTAATTAAGACTAGTAGACATATTTTGGTTTACTTTGGATTTAGTTCTAGGTAAAAAATTTTGTGCATAAAAAGTAAACATATCAACTTAATACTTGAACACTAAGAGTTAATGCTAGCTTCCATAAATTTAGGATTAGGTGGTAGAATTCTATTGAGACATTTTAGCCTTTAATATTATTTATTTGATGATTTGGTTTAATATTACTAAATGACTATTTAGTTTGGATGTTTTGTACTAATTCTGTAGATGTAACAACCCCTATGCATGACTATCTAGCTACCTACTACTTGCTTCCAAAAATCTTGAGAAATTACTTGCAATTTATTTTTCCTACTTAGTTTGTGAATTACCTTTTTTCTTTGTTTTTACCTCCTAAGTGAAATAGGTATTTATGATGAAGAAAAGTTAGAGAAGTAGTAGCTTAGATTAGAATTTATATCCTTTAGCATTTTTTTAAGTTGTCAAGTTGATGGAATTTATAAATTATAATGTTCAGTTGGTACTTAAGGATGATCATTTAGAGTGATGGTAAGGTGATCATTTCTCATGTTGAAAACCTGGGTTTAAGCCTAGGTGTATCCACTCAAAGAGGTTAGGCTTTCACTCATCAACTAGCTCTCTTAGGACCCTACTTAGTAGGATGAGCACTATGTATTTAAGTTATATTCCTTTTAATATTCAGCAAGTACTTGTACTTTGTATGCACTTTGGTTGACACATATGGAATTTGTAATTATCTATCTTTTGTGATATTCTAACTTTTCTTTTCTATTTAATTGTAAGTTGGGAATTTGAATGTTTATACAAATATTTAAATTTATTTTTGAAATGTTAGTATCCTAATTCACTAATTTAAATTAGTCAATTATATTACTTATTAAGTTTTATTATCAATTTTTTTCTATTATAAAATTTATCCCAGGAATTAGGGGCTTCAATAGTAAACAAGCTAGGTTTTATATGCAAGTGGCTATTTGCATTATAGATTTTATATTTAATTTAATCTAAAATTTTGTTACTCCTTTATACATGTTTTATTAATTTTTATTCTTTTACCTAAAAATTTTCTTGGCATCCTTTCAATTTTTATTCCATTGTAATTTATTTTCTAAAACCTTTCTATCCTAAGCCTAAGTTAGTAAAGTATAGTAGGTACCCTAGAGTGGTTTGGTCCTACCCCCCACACTAAGATGTATTTGTGAGGCTCTTGTTGTATATTTCATCTTATAAGAAATATGAAGTGTTCATTCTTCTACTACTTTCTTGAACATCTAGAACAATAGATGGCATGTTCAACACCTCTAGATTTGGTAGTTATAGACAATGGATATGTGTTTCTACTGGGGCTTGTTAAGATTCAAAAAAATCCATGAACATTGTAGTTGATAAATACTAGATTGATAGATACTAGTTGAGTACTTATGACAATGATTTCATATTACACACTAAGTGTGATGCATATTAGTCTCTTTGTACTTGTTTGGTTGATAGGGTGGAGAGCGTGGATGGATTGCAATTCATTCTTTTGATTGTATAAGATGATTATGATATATCATACTTATGTGATGCATGCTAGACATTGACATGTACTTTCAAGTAAAAGTGCACTTGTCTCACCCTTCCTCATGGATGAGAAGAAAATAACAAGGTTTCTAACTCACTTTTAGTTTCTCTTATTTACTTTTTAGGTTATATAGTATTCAGAAGATTAGGAGGGTTACATCCTTAGAATGATATTGATGTTATGCTCTTTGATGAGTAGTGAGATACGCCTATGCTCAACCATACGAATACAAGTGTTTCATGCACGATCAGGTTGAATTCCAAGGACTAAGTACTTATGGGTCCTTGTGGAACATGGATGGTTTGGTTGATCATTGTCTTCCCAAGAATACTTATATGTCACAATTGTATGGTTAAGTAAGCTTGAGGTATATGATTTTTATAGCTTTTATGTTTTTATGTCCTGTGCTAGTAGGGAATGAGAGAGGTAACTAAGTGAATAATTTAACTTAACTACTCATTAACTAAGTTCTAACTAATCCTAACACTAGCATCTGTTCCCACTTTCTGTACACATCCTGAAATAGTACAACACTGCAGTGATTTCCAAACACTAATCATTACTGGGTTACCAAGCATTACACGCATGCTTGAAGTGGTCATGCTTGTGTAATTTAATGATTTTCTTAATTGATAAAAATTAATTGCTATCCTAATAATAGAAATATAAAGTGCATAAAATAAAATAAATTCATAAGAAAATAAAATAAAAGAAATGCGTAAGAAAAAAAATCTCAAGTGCTGCAAGGATGAATCAAAGAGCTCGTCTTTATTGATATACACAAGGTGTGCTTAGCTACATAATGCTCAAATAAAGATTTTTCCATACTTATACCTCCTGCTACAAGCACTTGGAAAATACTCTAACTTTCAAACAAACTATAATAGTTTTGCTACTTGGCTACTAAAAGACTTCCTTGCAATTGTGTGCCTAGGCACTGTATTTATAGACTTGGGAGCAACTACTCTAATAATTAGAGTAATTGCTCTAATAATTAGAATAACTACTAAAGTAACCACTAGAGTAACCACTCTAATAATTAGAATAACTACTAGAGTAACCACTCTAATAATTAGAGTATCTGCTAGAGTAACCGCTAGAGTAGCCACTCTAATAATTAGAATAACTACTAGAGTAACTACTCTAACAATTAGAGTAATTTTTAGAGTTACAACTCTGATCATATCCCATGACTGAATGAAAACTCATCCTCGAGTTCCTTACAAAATATTGGAAAGGTATGGGATTATTGACTAATTGACAATTGACGGTGGAATGGGATGACAAACTCAACATGCCCAATGAACATATCAATAAGCATATTATAACATTATTGTTCATGACCATTGTGGTGAACACTTGTACATAAATGACATCCAAGCCTTTATTTGGTAGCTTGAAGAGAGAGAGAGAGAGAGAGAGAAGATGGAGCGTGTTTCCACGAATGCCGAGATTGCACCTTCTATTGTTTATCCATAGCCATGCCACCAAAATTGCTCCTTTCGTAAATGCTCCAGTTCCGGTCCATCCTGAGTGCTTCCTCCAAGCCCATTCTAGTTTTTGTATGATCACCATCTACACACACAACATAGTCACAAATGAGCAAGGATAGATAATTCATAATGTAGTTGATACCCTGCCTTGATATAAAGTGCATTGGCTAAGTTGTGGTTATGGCAGAAATTGGTTTAGAGATTTCTCACTGGCAACTACCCAAGGTGTTGGCATTATGCAATTAGTAAAATGGAAAAAATTAAAAAATTTGTGCCAAGCCCCTTGTGTATTTCATGGTTAAGATAACTGAGTAGAACTCATCCCAAATCCAAACTCAAACCAACAACATTCAATGACCTCGCATCAATACACTTGGCCAATGCATCCTCTTGAGGCAATAAGAATGCTTTCAAAAAGAGTGACCACCATCCCAAAGAGAGTGACATGAAGAAGCAGGAAGCAAGAAAGGGCCTTAGTTATAGGGAACCTTCAGGCATGGGTAACATGTCCTTCTAGTGCCATAACCAATGCTTGTAGCCCATATTACTTTATTATGTCTAAGGAGTGTTCTTTGAATTCTTACCTTTTTCTATTTTTTTTGTTGTTTATGATGAAGAACCACACCATGAAAAGACTTCTTTTTATTCACTTGGCTTCCTGATATTTAAACAATGTCAGAATGGCAAAAAACCCAAGAAAAATCATCCAAGAACCCAAGAGAACGGCCAACACCAATTCACACCCTTTTCATCCTTTGAGTCTTTCCTTGATTTGAAAACTACCCAGCCATCAATTCATTAATAAGTTTACTTAGAAAAATAGGACTGTATAGTTCCAAGCCAAAGGAGACCATAGAGTTGTATGGATGATTGGACGACATGGACTCATTACCTATTTTACCAAAAGAACCATACATTAATAACAGCATCACAATTCAAAGGTAAAAACCAAACATTAGAAATCAATATGATATAATTCAATCCACCGTCATGAGCACTTATTAGATGATGAATAAAAGTAAATCAAGTAAACAAAGAAATAGTAAAAATATTAACAATGGTGTAAAAAAAATATGAAAAGTTGAAAGAATTTGTAAAACAAAAAAAATGTGTAAAACAAAATTCAAAAAGAACTAAGGGCCTAGAATGGTTAGCATAGGTGGCCATCTCCCCCATGACTAAGTTGGAAGGAGGAGATTTGAAATAGTAAGAAAGGTTGTCCATCAAGAGATGTAGCATGTGTACTAGCTATCCTAAGCTCTTGGAAAGGTTTGGTTTGTTTCACGTTAATCAAAATTTTCTTATTCGGGCTTTCAAGTTTGTATATTTTCATGGCCTCTAAAAGAAAAGTTGCATAAATAATATAAGGTCCTTCCATAGTGTTTTAAATTTAGTAAATTGTAGCACATGTGTGGGATTCTAGTAGAGAACCTTATCTCCTAGCTGATATTTAACTTTTCTAATTCTTATGTCATAACATTATTTATTGAAGGCTTTGTGCAATTTTTTAGATAATAGGGTAGCTAATCAATTTTCATTTAGCAAGTTAAGGATTACTAACCATTTTTTCTATGCTAGATCAAGATCAAGGTTGAGGTCACATGTTGTGGATAGTTTATGAAGCTTAATTTGAATGGGAAGCGTTGGTAATTTACTATACACTAACTCATAGGGAGAGTATCCTGTAGGGAGTTTCCATGTGGAGTGGTATGCCCAAAGAGCATCATTCAATTTAGTGCTCCAGTATCACCTAAACTTGCTAATGGTTCTTGTCAATATCTTCATAATCTCATTGTTGGTGACTTTTATTTAACTGTTTGCTTGGGGGTGGTATGGTGTGGTCAATTTATGCTCAACCCCTAAGTGTTGCATTAATTTCTGAAAAGTTGTAGCTATTAAGTATGTACCATTATCTAAAGTAAGTGCACACGACACACCAAACCTATTTATGATTTTTTGTTGAATAAATCATGCAACTATAGATGATGTATAATATTTGACAGCAGCTACTTCAGCCCATTTTGTTAGGTAATCAACGGCAATAATAATATAAGATTTTCTATTGGACATTGGTGTAATCAACCCCATAAAATCAATTCCCCAAATGTTGAAGGGTTCTAATGGTTGAATCCATTGTTGCAAATTCTCCACTCTAGCAGTCATTCCCCCATCACGTTGACAATACTCACAAGATTTGACAAAATGATGGGCATCCTAAAATAATGTAGGCCAATAATATCCTACAAGTAAGATCTTGATGGCCATTCGTCTCCCAGCATAATTACCCCCACAAGGACCCTCATGAGCATCTTGGAGAGCTTGCAATTGATCTAGATTGGGAACATACCATCAAACTAAGCCATCAGGACACACTTTGTAAAGTTTCCCATTGATCTCCATAAAGTACTTGGATCGGTGAAGAAATTGTTGTTTCTTCTTAAGGTTTAACTCTTGTGGTGTTTGTTGGATGAGGTGATAGGTAAGAATGCTACTAGACCAATTTGTCTCCATGGGTGATTGATTATTCACTACACCAGCAAAGAGAAATTCATCAAGAAAATGATCAAAAATTAGATACCCATCCTCTTTGTTGTCCCATCACAACCGAGATAAATGATTAGCAACTACATTATTGGTTCCCTTGTGATCGATCATTGTTAAATTGAACTCTTGTAAAATTACAAGCCATCATATGATACAATGGCTTACCATTGGCTTATTCATGAGGAACCAAATTGCACTATGATCTGTATGTATATATACTTTATATCCCAATACATAGTGTCTAAAATTTTCTAGTGCAAATACTACAGTCAGTAATTCTTTCTCTACAGTAGTGTAGTTAAGTTATGCAGTAGCGATACTTCTACTTTCATAGTGGATGTAATAAGGATGCTTCTTGTCATCTAACTATGTAAGTATGTCTCCTAAAGCATAGTTGGATGAATCACTGATGGTATGGAATGGTTTGCACTAGTCAGGAGCTTGTAGAATGGGTGTTTCTACTAGCTTCTATTTCAAAGTTTAGAAAGCTAATTCGCATTCCCTGGTCCACTCAAAAGGTATGTCCTTTTTCATTAATTCCACCAATGGTTAGGAAACCTTTGAAAAGTTCTTAATAAATCTCCTATAGTAGCTGGTATGTCTAAGGAATGACCAAATATCTTTGATAGTTTTCGGTTGAAGGGTAATTCCTTAGATAATTTCGATTTTCTTGGGGTCTACCTCTATCCCTATGTATGAGATTTTGTGCTCTAGTACTATGCCTTATTGGACCATCAAATGGATTTTATGCCAGTTGAGCCTCAAATTGGTTTCTACACATTTTGTTAACACTTTATCCAACTAGTCCAAGGCTTGATTAAAGTTTTCTGCATAAGTGGATAAGTCATTCATAAAGACCTCCACACCATTCCCTATCTACTATTGGAATATGCTTAGAACTAGTCATTGAAATTTTGCAGGGGCATTGCACAAGCCAAAATACATCTATTTATATGCGAACATTCCCCAAGAACTGGTGAATGTAGTCTTAGCTTGGTCTTCTAAGGCTATTTGTATTTGGTTATATCCACTATATCCATTTAGAAAACTATAATAGTGATGCCCTACGATGGTTTCTATGACTTGGTCAAAAAATGGTAATGGAAAGTGATCTTTGAATGTTGCTATATTTAGTAGCCTGAAATCTATGCACACCCTCCATTTGCCTCCCTTTTTAGGCACAATAACTAAGGGGCTAACCCATTCACTATCAACAATGGGGTATATGAACCTAGCCTTGAGAAGTTGTTCAATTTCTTCCTTAACTACTTACTTCAGCTTAGGGTTCAATCACCTCCATAGTTGTCCTTGAGGCTTCATGGAGGGGTTAATGTAAATTCTATGTTGGCATATCCTAGGATCTATTCTAGTTAATTTAGTATATGACCAAGTGAAGGCTTTCAACCATTTATTTATTACCTTTAGTAGTTCTTATTTCTATTGAGGAGTAAGCTTAGAGCTAATAATTACCGATTTTTCATTTTTAAGGAATGTATATTCCATACCGATGGGCAATGCTTTTAGGTCAAGGGGCTCCTGCATAAATTTCTCAGGGATTTCCAACTTCCCTTCATTGATATTTTCAAGGTTAAGACTTGAAAGTTGGCCATGGACTTTCTCTAATGTGTCTATGCTATTGATGTAAGCATAATTAAAACCCATAGTTGGTTCCATGCATATGAGTGAACTACTTTCTTGATCATTTGTTAGCCACCGGGTGTCTTCCTATCATGTGGTTGCTGCATATAGTCATATTTGTATGTTAATCACTTGTGCACACTAATTGCATGTAGGTAATGCTAAACTTTGCACAATCCATGACCTTTGCACACAATTACACCCTATGTCACTGTATGTGATGCACGGAACTCTCTTCTTCTTGATCTTTCTGAATGTGTTTTTCTTTGATATTTCTAGGCATGTGTCAATGGTGCTTAGCCATGCTCTTCCCATTATGATTGGAAAGTCCTTATTACCATTATTTACCTAAATCAATAGGAAGTTAGCTGGGTACAACCGCCCACAAACAATGGTAATAATGTCTTCCATTAGTCCCAATGGGACAATGATGGACTAGTTAGAAAACTCTAGATGGATGTTGCTCTTTTTCAATGGGGGAAAGTTCCAAGCCTTGTACATTTCTTGAGAAATCAAGTTGACATTGGAACTTGAATCCAAAAGAGCCTTACATGGTGCATTTCTAGCAATTCATAAGTATATCAGAGAACTCCAAAGACCAAATAATTTCCTGGGAATGTGGCCAACTTTAATCCAACCAGTGATGGCATGTGTTAGCATGACCATATGCGTTGAGTGTGGTGATTGGATTGAAAGGGGCTCTAAAGTTTTAATTGATACCGAGACATCTAAGGAATCTACTGCTTATGATTGCAAGGACTTGGTTGAATTGTTGGTTCTAAAGAAAGGTCTTTTCTTCATGTGGTTGTTGCAACCAATAGTAAGTTAAGACTTAATAGCCCTCATGGCATTATGTTGCTGCAACTGGGTAGGGATTTCACCTTGCATCAGGGGAGCATATGGTAGTGGAGCTATTGGTGAAAGAGATGTATTCAAATGAGAAGGATGATATGCTTGTGGAATATCACCTCTAGAAGAGGGAATCCCATAATACTCATCAGCTTGGTAGTGAGGTTGAGGAGTGATATGACTAATAGAGTCATGTGGGGAGATTGGTTGCTACATGTAATATCCATATGGGTCAAGTTGTCAATTAGGATATTATTGCCTTAGTCATGGCATTCCCCATGATTATGAGTGTTGCAACTATTAGTATTGCTTAATCAATTGTGGTGGATTTCCACTAGGATAATATGTTAATGGTTGGTGGAACTACCTTGGGTTACCTTGAGGATAAGGTAACCTTTGGGGTGTTTGCCTTTTGTTTAATCATGGGTTAAGTGCATACACCCCAAACTCTTGTAGATGTGAGATTACAGGGCAACATCACTTATAATGGTCATATTAACATATCTTGCATCCACTATCATTGTCTATTTCCAAATCCACAACCTCTTCAATGATGGAAACTTTGCCCTTACTCTTGCTACATGCATGTTTAGCCTCTTTCTTTTTTCTTTTCTCACTACCTTACTCTCTAGACTCCTCTACTATTCTAAGAACAGTTTAAAATCTATTGTGTAGGGAATCCCACATTTGATCTACCTTTGCAAAAACTTCTAATGTCAACTTTTGGATAGGAAAAATTTTCCTATTCACCATCTCTTCAAGTGGTGACTCTTCTTCATCCTCACAAAATTTTACTCCCTTCTTTCAAAGGAAATGATCTCAGTTATACTCTTCTACATTTTTTCTCTTTCATAGTTTACCTTCTTCCATAGCAACTTGCTCCAATAGTCTCTGAATTTGATGGGACCTAAGATCAGATAGTCTCCCTTGGGCATAAGTCCTAAGGTTTCTTTTTGTTTCATGCCTAAGCCCATCCACAAGATGGTTCATTTGATTCCTTTGCAAATAACCATGGCTAGGACAGTGATGTAGCAGTGCATAGTATTAGCCCATGGCAACATCCAAGGGTTCATGTCCTCCTTGTTTCTAGACTTTCATTTACTTTTGCAAGTTAGACACTTAGGAGTACGTTTGGTACTTATCATTAAATAGTTCTAACATAGTACTCCATCTATGAATGGATTCTAGTTCTAAAGATTAGAACTAGCCTTTTGCTTCTTTAACTAGTGTCCATAGGAACAACTTAAGTTTTTTTCACTCGTTCTTTATGTTCTATAAGGCACATGCATCATGGAATTCTTATAAATGATTCTGAGGATCAGCGTTATATCCCCCTTCAAATCATGGGATGTTGTTCATATCTAATCTCTTAATCCTACTATCTTTCTGATGCCTTGTTGGAATTCTAATAGCCTTAGTTATGTCCAACATACTTCGAGTAGCAAGGATGGGTTCATCATGATCATCTTGTCCATGGTGTCTATGATACCTACGTTGTTCCCTACTCTCCCTTCTTCTATGTCATAAGTCTCTAGAGTGGCCTCATCCCCTTTCCTGGATATTTCATCTGTAACTTCCACTTTTTCTACCTTTATCCCCATGGTCTTTTTCTTTATGAACACATTCGAATATTGAAGGAGATGATGAAAGTGAAATAGAAGGAGAACCATCACCATGATAGTGTCTGCTACCTTCTATTCTACAATCTCGGCCTCGATCAGAATTGCAATCAAAATGTCCACTTTTATCATGAGTTTGTGTTCCTTTTTTCAGACCCTTTATGCTCATGGGTATCAGAACCTTGGTTATGAATAGTGAAATGAAGGTTCTGATACAGAACCCCTTGGCCAAAGTCAAGGGGAGGAACATCATTGTATGGGTGACTACCTGAGTTAAGTTCACTACCCTCATTTTCTCTTAAGATGTGTGGGACATTGTGGGACCAATTACCCTTCAAAGACTTATGATTTCACTCCTGTTGCAAGTCCCTTTGATATTGTGCCTCTATGGGATGGTATTCTCTTGAGTCATGATCTTACACAATGTATTCTGGGTGTAAGTTCGGCATGCTAATTCGTGTGAAATCATGAAGAAGCATGCTTTGGACTAAATGATCAGGAGGTAACACTATGTTACCTTGTAAGTCTCACCAACATAGTTTTTCANGATGAGTATATACTAGAATTTACCTTTATCCTCCATCAAGATGAAAAACTATGTTGGTGAGACTTACAAGGTAACATAGTGTTACCTCCTG